>BQNB010025094.1:0-60023 GCA_026074375.1 Tanacetum coccineum
GAGAGATGACTTGATTTCTTCAAGACTATGCATGCATCTACTTCTTGAAATTTATGTCTTCTCTTGAATGTTAGAAGTTGAACAAGAAGAAACTGTGACATTCTGAAGAACACTTGATGATTGAATTTGCAAATTAGTATTTGACATGTTGATGAAGTTGTGAATGGATATCGGATCTTAAGTGTTATGAAGTGTTGATTGTATTATGGTGAGAGAGAATGCAATTAACTTCCACGGGATTTTACAACTCTATGATTAAAACCGAGAAGGAAAAAGATTAATTATCGGGAGTTTACATAATCACTAGAAAAACCGTGAAAGTAGAATTGACATATTTCGCTTGGTTAAAAAAACGTATTTCGCTTCAAAAAATTACACATTTCGCTTGAATACTAAAAACATATTTCGCTTGAGTTAGGAGTACATGTTTCGCTTGGTCTAGTGCATGTTTTGCTTGAATTTAAACTAGCATATTTCGCATGAAGTTTTGAATTATTTTGCTTGACAACTAGACTTGCATATTTCGCTTAACCTTCAACATGTTTCGCTTGATTAGTAGCCTGCATATTTCACTTGTCTTCTAACTTATTTCGCTTGACAACTAAACTTGCATATTTCGCTTAACATTCAACATATTCACTTCTCATTTTTAACATGTTTTACTTCGAGTTAAACCTGCATATTTCGCTTGAAAATTAAACGTACATGTTTCGCTTCACCTGTGACATATTCCGCTCGGTGTCTTTTTCAAGTGTAGACCACTTTTTCTAGAAAACAAGTAGTCCTTTTCTTGTGAAGCAAAAATATTGGATCTATGTTCCCTTGATCTTGACTGGTGTGGACCATAAATAAGATAAGAGAGACTACAAATAAGCCCGAAATAAGCTTGAAATAAGCTCGAAATAAGCTCGAAATTATGAAAACTAAGAACCTAGTTTGAATGAAAACGATAGATGACTAGACACTTGTGACACTTCTATATCAACCAAGAATACACCACGTCGAGTAAAAAGAAAAGAAAAGAAGAAGAATAAGCCGAATAAGCTTAACAAACATATAAGATAAAAAGAAAAAGTAAACCATGAGCTTTTGTTGCCAAATAAGCTACGAGTGAAATAAGACCAAAGAAAGAAAGACGAAAAGTAACTAAATAACTTAATAAGCCATGAAATAAGCCACGAGTTTGAGCTTATGAACCACGAATCCAACAATAAACACCCCTTGGCTCTGATACCACATGATATCCCACAATATAATCCAAACACAACAAATAAGCAAACCCAAATAAGCCCTAATTGAGTCTAAAATAAAAGAAGAAAAGAGAGGATGAAAATGGAACTTGGAATATTAGATTAGAGAGAGAAAGAGTGGTGGATTGTTACACACATGTAATACACACACATATGAATGAACAACAACCCTCTCCATGTGTGGAGAGGGGTCTTTTATACCGAATCCTTCTAGTTGGCTCATGGGCTTTCTAAATGGGTCGGGCTTGGCTTAACTTGGGCTTTGAACCTTATACATGGACAATATTTGATTACATTCCAAGCCCGTTTATACCCGACTAGCCTATTACTTTACAAGACCCAATTTAACTTTATAAGGCCGATAACATTCTTGTTTGACTTAATATGATTAAGGCTAACAGGTTGTTTACTGTTCTAGGTGTTAGAGGCATGCTGTGCTGGCTTTCATTAAATATAAAGTTTAGCACACATGTTGAAAACAAACCTTAAACATTCCTATAACTTTAAAACCTCAAATAACAGTTACAAATTCTCAAATAAAAAGTTGTAACTTCATCAATCATATAAATTGTTAGCCTCCTCGACCTCTGGATCATGTCAAGTTAATAACCGAGGGGGTTTTGTTATTGTGTTTGTTGCGTCGTGATTTTGGCTTATTAAAGCTTATTTTCAGCTTATTTTCGTGGCAGTTTTTGTTAAAAAAATGCCACGGAATAATTTTTTTTGTGTTTGTTGTGTGAATTTGTCCTAAATCTGCGTTGAGAAGATTAGTGATATGTTTTTTTTGGTTTCTTTGTTTTCCAAAAACATATCATAAGATCTGGTTTTTCATCTTTTGGCTTATTTCACACTTTATGGGTAAATGAGTCTTTGTTCAAAAGCTTATTGGTTGTCACAGCTTCTTTACTGCTTATTTCGAGCTTATTTTAGTCTTTTTTCGATTATTTTCTGAGATAAACAGCCTTAAAGCTTATTTTTGTTCTTGGTATGAAAGAGAACAAGAAAAACCCAGATCCGAAATCTTAAGAAAAAAGTACATAAGTACGCAGCGGTTTGGTATTTACCACTGTGCCAGCGGTTTGGCCACAACGGTTTGCCATAGCGGTTTAGTATAGGTTGTAGGGTTTCAATTTTTTTTGGCTTGACTAAACAAACCTCTATCCAATTGAAAACTTGGCAGCGGTTTGGTGTTAAAGACGCAGCGTTTGTAAATTAAACCTTGCCAGAAGTTTGGTGTTAAGTTTGGCAGCGGTTTGCTATAACCGAGTCAAACGTTGATCGAGTCAAAAGTAAAGAAACAAGCCAGAAATAGAAAAAAGAAAAAAGAGAGGCTCGACAATTAAACCATTAACAACTCAACAGAACATATCCACATTACAACAATACCAACCATCAAATCTACACTAATCCTAAACCCATCTTCACAAACAACAACATCGTCACATATTCCATCACTCAACTCCATCCTCCATCATCATGACTCGAATGACAATAAAAATATAAGAATGATCTCAGATTTCATTTTCTTCGTGTTGAACAATAAAGATTATGACCTTACAAGATCAATATCATACACGACATAAATAATCATCACAGATCTGTAATGGTAAAAACCATCTTTGATTTACGAATTTAAAGATAGTCTTATAACAATTATGCTATAAACTATGCTTTATTTTGATTGACTCAATCAAAATGAAAAAAAAACCTACCTGAGACCTTGATTATAAAGATCTTGAAGCCGCATGTTTTCTATGTTCTTCGTGGATTAATAAGGGTGTTTCATTTTTGCTATGGAGTGATAATAATTGGTATGTTTTGTGAAAGAAAATAGAGGTGTCGATGGTTCTTGTTTGTCTAGGAAAAATGTGATGAAAATTAGGAAAGAGATTAGGGATTTTATGTCCTAATAATAAAGGATAGGTGGTATTTATGTGTGATGTGTATCTGGTTTATACACATATTTAGAGTGGGTCGAGTATCATCTAATTACGTGGATTAGAATTTATTAATAAGAGTCAGACTCTAAATGAAATAGGCCAGCGTGGTTTTATTAATGGGCTTTAACCAATAAATGTAGGCCAAAGTTCTATCAATCATGTATATAGGCAATTCGCAACCGGGTCTTAACAAAACTTGGTCCAAATGTTTTATGAGATGTAGTTGGGCCAAGATGTTAACAATGTGGGCTGATCAGAATTGTTTATGGAATTGGGCTGGTGTTAAGTGGGCTGTTAAGTATGGACTAATGTTATGGATTGAGCCAGAACTAAAACGCTATCACGACAAGTTTGACTAGACAATGTTGATTCGTTAACGACATTCAAAAACAATATTTGTCCTAGTTCAACAACATTAAACACGAACAACAACACAACAAACACAATACATTACACTAAAAATGATCCATTATAAAATTCACTAAAAAGACAAACGGCTAAGGATTCGGATTACGATGACAAGTGATCACGAAGTTGATTTGGTATCCTTTATTTGAGATTGAAGTGGGTTTCATGAAGGCGTCTACTTATTTCATCATCGAGACTTCCTTCTATTTTCTGCCCCTTTTCTTTAAACCCAATCTATCGATTATTTACTTGCTTGAACGTATACAGCTTATGATTAAGACTTGAATTATCTAGTTTTCAGTAGTCGGGGTGGTTGGTTGAAGACCTGGATAACTATCACTTAAAGGAGTTGCGTTGTAGTACTCAGTGTCATACGCAGATGTCGATGTGGATAATTTCAAGAGGTGTTGTACTTCTTATACTTTTGATGGCGGGTATAGGGTACTTAGAAATTTAATCTTGCACCGTTCTTTAATCAACAACAGTGTAAGCTTAAGTAACAAATTTAGGGAATTTTACTTTAGTTTCAAGTTTGGTATATCGGGTTTACTTCACCATGTGGTCACAACAATAGCCAATAAAATACGAGGTTGGTAAGTTAGCCAGAGATTTTAAAGGTTGAGATGTAATCAGCAATTCTCACGGGATATTATTATGTTATTCCAAGACAATGGTACTTCACAGTTTAAGCAAAAATTTCAAAGTTCTTCAACGACATCCATATACAAGATCTTGATTATACCAAGTTTTCTTTATTCTTGCTTCATCTCCTACTGTGATTTGTAAAGTCAAGAGGGTAATGGTTCGTTTAGATTTCAATATTTGTTCTTTAAGATAGGAACTTCTCGTGTATAAGTGGTACACAACAATGATGCTTCTGAGATTTCAAAACCATCATAGGGGAAAATGTGTACTTTGGTTACCATGTCAACTTCCAGGGGGAAGTAGTGTATACTACTTTACTTAGTATGGTTTATGAAGTATACTGCATACGTGAGAAGAATTGTTGCTGATTTCTCGCATGTACCCCCGAACAAATATTCATCAAGACCCAATGACAAGAAGCAGTAGTACTTAGAGTGGCTTTTCTTCTACAAAATTCTGATGTGTACGTCAATGACTTATAGAAGATGGTTGAAGCTACATCAAAGTTTCAGAATCTGCTCAAGATAAGGATGTTGGTTTGGGGGGAAGCTGATTTAAAAACTTCGCCAAAAAGGAGTCTATAAAGAAAGCTTTTCAAGACATGCTGCATGGATTGGGGGAAGTTAATCCAACTCATGCATACTATAATGGTTCCAGATCAAGTAAAGACAATGAAGATCCAAGCTGGAGTACAAGTTTCAAGACCAGGAGAACTCAGAAGACATCTTCAGCTTTAGAAGTACTTTGGAAGACTTTATTTGTATTGTATTTGTACTTGATAGGAACATTGTAAGTAATTCCGTATGTTTACATATTTGGGGAAGATTGTTAGCCTTAAAATATGTCGACTTATACGGAATTACATTAGTTAACTATTTACTATATACGCAAGGACTAGAAATAACAATATAGGATAGTTAGGCGTATATAACCCCCTCCTTACTTCTAAGGAGGGGTGAGGATTCATTATTGTATTATCTCATAAGGTAGGTGTGTGTGTTTCTCTCTCAAGCAAACACACATCTTCCCTTTTCTCTCTATTAATCTAATATGGCATCTTACTTGTTTAATCCTCCCCGACCTTTGAATCGTGTCAAGTTAGTATTTCTTATTATTAACATAAATGACAACAAACCATTCAACAACTCACTCTCACAAATTCATCAAAAAAACCTCAAACCAAATTAAACCTTCAAAACCCTAACTACCCAAAATGGCATAATCATCATCACACAATCCCCCATCACCTTAAATCACTCCTAAAGAAGAGCCTGCCACTCTTGACAAACTTAAAAGCTCAAATATGTTCTTATCTGCAGATCAGGTTGAGTTATTTTTTGAAGAGATCGCCCTCACAACCAACAATAAAGTTGGAATACTATATCCCTCACACCCAAACTCAGAATACTTTAAGGTTGTGTCAGACTTCATCTCTAAATGTTGTCTAAAGGAAGCATTTACTAGGACCCCAACTCAATACAAAGAATACCTATGTGAATCTTGGTATACTGCAAAGACCTTAGATGACTCTAAGATTTAGGTATCCACTCCTATAGGTAGAATTAGAGGAGACATAGGTATCACCACCTTTAGAAATGCTCTTAGGGCACATTACCTTCCTTACATAAGTATGTATGTTCCCCCACCTTCCATAACAGTAGTAAGACCATGGTTTGCAACCACTGGATACAGTAGAGAGATTGGGGCAAAAAGAACTCTCAAAAAGAGTTTTTTTTCCTCCTAGGTGGAGGCTACTAATGGCTCAGATCATTTAGTGCTTAGGTGGGAAAAGAGGTGGCCATGATCAAATATCAAACAAGGATGCCATCATCTTGCATTGTCTGGCCAATGGGGTAAAGGTAGATTATGTTAGGATAATATGGGAGGATATAATTCACAAGCTGAACAAGAAAACTAAGGAAAATGTTGTCTCCTATCCTAGGTTTATATCCCTTCTACTAGAATACATGATGCCTAAATATGACAATGAAGAGCTCACCATTCACCCCACTCAGATCTTTAGTGTTCTAAACTGGGCACTAAAGCCAAACCAACATAAAGGACCTCCCTTTACTGACTACATAAAGGCCATATGCAATATAGATGTGCGTGTGGACTCTCAAGCTCTAAAATCTTCCTCACAAACTGAGAAAGTTCCCCAAGGCAAAAAGCTTGGAGCTAAAAAGTGGGACTCAGTAGAAACTATCTTTAAAAACAAACCTTTAAGTCCAGACATAGGTATCTTATATAAAATGACAATCAGATAAAGAAACTCAGTCCAGTTCTGCCAAGGAAAAAAGCCCAAGCCACCCTCACCTTCCACACCAATGGTTGGTGAAATGCATAAAGAGGCACAACAAGCAGCTGGTGGCCCAACATCTTTAGGGGCCACCAGTAAAGAAGGAGCTCACCCTCAGCTCAGTAGTGGTATGTCTGTATTTACTCTTATTAAACCTGTTTATTCAGCATCTTTCATTTTTACTCTGAGTTTGCATCAGGAAGTAATGTTTTAGTAAATTCTATAGCTGATCCTGGAATTTTTGCTCCTAATAAATCCATACCTTAACAATAGGGTATGGATGAAGGAACCTAAAACTATTCACTTGATCTTAAACTTGCAGGGACTAATCTAAGTGTTCATGTAGATGAAACCATATCTGCTGGAGATGGGTTAAAAACTGCCCATACTGATTCAGGTACAAATGAGGAGTCCAGAGCTGATGAAATTTCAAAGAAAATAAAGCTGGAGGATTTATCAGATCTCATGAAAGACACAAGATCTGCCTTTTTCACTCTTGACTCCCCACATAATGAGCCTATCATTATTTTAGATGAAAGTGAAGAGGAGGAAACTAAAAAAGATGAAGAGACACATACTACCTCTCATGATGTACTAGAGTGAAGAGGAAGAGGAAGTTGACAAAGATAAAGACACTCATGCTACTTATCATGATGTACCTGAAGACACTTCAATCCCACATCCTCCATCTCTAAAAAGATGAGCAGGAGTAACAAAAGGCAAAGCTAAAGCAGAAATTACTTCACTAAAATCTAGGTCCTTGTTACCAAACATCAACCAGCTTACTGACCTTCTGGTATCCTCTTTAAAACCTAAATTCTTAAAGCTCTTAGTCTCACATGACTTTGCTAGCTGCTTACCAACTGAACTGAAAGATCTCCCCTCAAAATTCACTGAATTATCTAGAGAGACTAAAGAACTTAAGAAGCATGTTCGAGACATGGAAATGGAGCTACCTAGTGACTTAAAAGAGATCCCAACAAAACTGGAGACTTTCACTTCCACTATCTCCAGCCTTACCTCTTAGGTTGCTGAACTGAAGAATATTCAATGGGAACTTCCAGCAGAGTTTCTTGATTTGCCAAGTCAAGTATCTTCAGTTCAGGAAAAGCTCAAGACTTTGGATTCCCTTCCAAGTCTATTGAACAAGGTTACTGATACCTTGAACAGGTTTGCCACTGTTGTGGAAAATGAATCAAGAGCTACAAGCATAAATGTTCCTTCGGCAGGCCAAGCAACTGCTTTACCTGCCGAGGGGAAGAAGAACACCAATCTAGCTACAAGGGATGTTGAACCAACAAACCTACACAATGAACTAGTTGATCTCTTAGGCATAGATATTGTTACACATTACTATAACAAGAAGTTACTTTATGATAAATACTGTGACAAGATGCTGAAAAGAAGAAAAAGCTCCAAGATTATAAACTGTGAAGTTCTCACATAAAAGGGCCCTATCACACTACAAATATATAGGGAAGATGGGACAATTGAAGTCATTCCAAACATCAAAGTCAGTGACCTACATCTGGCTGAATGGAGAGAGGTAGTACAAGCTTATCCTGATAGAAAAGAAAAAAGATGGAAGACCATTTATGGATTGATAAAGACAATAATGGAATACCTTAATCAAACTAAAAAAGAACTAAAGATTGACTTTAAAAAAACCCCACAAAGAACAAGATCCTCTGAATGAGCTAAATGATTTAGCTGACAAGAAAAGGAAAAGAACTGGTGACTTAAAAGACCATTCTAGGTCAACCAAGAAATACAAGTCATCAGTTTAGCAAGAAGAAGAGGTTCATTGAGCAACAAGAACATTAAATGTTATAATCTTTTGTATTAGCTTTATCTTTTGTAATGGTAATGTAATGAAAAGTTAATAGAAGTGATTATCAGTTATGTTGTTTAATTTATATTAGTTATGTAAGAAGAAGTTGTTTTGCTCACTTACTACTAATTTTAACTTATGCTATTTGTATATTCAAATAGGGGGAGATTGTTAATTCAATTCCTGAGCCCTTTAGTCTCTCGATAGATTTAAACATAAAATCCCCTAAGTTTACTCAAGCTGAATTCTTTCAGTTTGAATCGCTAAAGTTTTTTCAGCTTCAGCTCTTCAGGTCCTTCGAAAATTGGGAAGTATCTTCACTTCAGTTTATGCAGCGAATCAGAAACTAAAAAAGGCCTACGTAAAGAGCTTCAGTTCAGCTTGGTTGACAATTCCAAGCTGAATGTTGTCTATCTCCTTAACAGAAGTTTGAAACGTTTTGACTTCTAGAAGGTTTACAAGGCAGGAAAAAGATTGCTTTATGTCAAAAGGAATAAAGCAGTCTCCTTGGGAAAAGGTGCTTCTAAAGTTGGTATAGAAGTACAACAACTTTCCTTAAAGGACTGTACCTAGTACTTTAGAGCCTGTCTGCATTAAATGGTATCTCAACCACCCATTAGATGCATGACACACGTACTAGGTTAAATTGTAAACCCTAATCCTTTTTCCTATAAAAGGAAAGGGATTCCCAAAGTAAATGTCATCTCTTCCAATTAATGTGATACACATTGAAGAGTTCATTTATCTCTCAAACAAACTGAACGGTACTACTGAAACTGAAGCTTCGGTTTAGTCATAAGTAGTTTGTTTTCTAATTCTCTTAACTTGGGTTAGAGTTTAAGTTCAAAGGAGATAATACCCCAATTGTCATTCAACCACCTTGCTATTCTGCAAGCAAGGTGTGTCATAGATTCTTTATTTGATTCTAATAAGAACCTATATGTTGAAAAGTTACTTCTGTGTTTTAAACTTGTTCTTTATATTCTTTATATATATTTGTTTAAAACTCGCTTTGTTGCCATGGAATGTGATTAGTTTAATTTGATAAACCTTATATCACATTCAAAGGGACTGATGTGTTTCAAAAGCTTAAAATTTATAAGACTGAAAATACCAATTTATTATATTTAAACACACGGGTAAAAGTATAACCCACGTATGTAGTATAATCTTTTTTAGGTAAGACCAGGTCGTTCACACGGATTTGCATAGTGTTCGAATAATCAGATGATAAAATAAACTTTAACAGATTTAAAATAAACTGATATGAATTCAATAATGAGGAAGATGACTACTCGGATAATTTCATATAATTCATAAGAAATGGTAATGGTTACGATCTCAAACTTAGGACTTGAATTTATAAAAAGTGTTTTCTCGTCAGAATATATTTTCACAAATTCACTTGTTTAACTTAAGACTTATGTTTAATTAACTCGATCAAATGTGTCACTCAAATAATCCAGTTACTATTATATCAAATCTATTTTGTTTATCAAATAACGTAAGTGGATTTCTTGTCACAGACGATAAAATTCAAAGACAAATCTTTAAAAACTATATAGTTCACAATGGGTCTTTCGACCTATACCGGTGTGAGTATATAATCAAAGTTAATAATCAAAGTTTATAAGATTAGACACGATAGGATTATAACATAAGCTTAAGATTAACAAGATCGTAATTATACCAAACGCTTATTCATTATATTATTTTTACCGAGTAGTCATGAGAGATTTAGCCTCTCATGGCTATGAAGTTCATAACAAAATTAAGTAGAATAACAAGAAACATACTATGTTCGGGTAAGAGTATGGATCAAACTCTACCCATAACAAGTATAGAATCGTAGTACCTTTATTTTACTAGAACTATGATAGTGTTCTTCTTCGTTCTTCGTGATTTGATCTCCAATCTTCAAAATATTGTGGTGTTTATGGATGAGGGATTTGGGAATGATGATGGAATGATGATTGAAGGAGTGTTGAGTGAATTGAACACATGATTTTAGAGTGAAAATTTGTCTCTATTTATAGGCTGATTTTGGGTCAAAGTACGACGCATAAAGTTGTTTGTGCGGCGCACTTAGGGTGTAAATGCGAGGTGTATTTAATTCCATTTAATTACCCTTCATAGTTCTGATAGGAAGTGTGGCGCATAATAAATATTATGCGGCGTATTTAGTGATTAAATGCAGTCTTCATTTAATTGTCTTTAATTCTTTGACTCGATAGGAAGTGCGACGCACTTAGGGTAAGTGCGGCATACTTTGGTCTTTTTCAGCCTTGGGTCTTTTCTTTTTCTCTATCTTGCTTTCCAATAACTGTAAACACTTGAACTTTGTTTCTTTTGAGCTCGGGATAACTTCAAGTGAACCTGCACATAATTCATGCTATTAAGTATCGAAAGTTCACGAGAAATGATAAAATATATATATAAATAACGCCGCCAAAAACATGTATAATTAAGGCGTTATCAAATCCCTCCAAACTTAGTTGTTGCTTGCCCTCAAGCAATTAAAAGAGGGAAAAACAAGATCATTTATCATGACGTGGAGAAAATTTTAGATTTTAACAAGTGTTTACTGGTTTAGATAACTTTTCAGGCATAGACACATAACAGAGTACCTCACATGGGAATGTGTTTGATTTTTAATTCACTCAAGCCACTCAGATAGGGTTTATAATTGTGAATACACTTAGATGAGCAGACATACTCTGGATAGCTACCATAGGCTTGTGCATGACACATAAACATGACCGATGCGGTGTGAGCACCAGACAAAATCTAAAAGGGACAGAACTTGATATTGATGAGGGTGAATAGCATATACTTTTCTCTCGTGCCGAAACTTGAGCCTTAAACTTTAAACTTTTTTTTCTTTCTTCTTTTTTTATATACCAAACGATAACTAAGGCTGGCACGAAACTTCTTGCTTTTAACATTGATTTCTTTAGTGGAATAGCACTAAAAGGGAGTGCTGCAGATACAAGAGCTTGCGGGATTTATTTGACCTCATAACATATGATTTTGTCTAAAATTTAATCTCACTGTGGTTTAGTAAATGATGATCAAGCACAAGTTCTACAGCTACTAATTTACCGGCTCACTCAAATATAATTTTCAACCAATACCAATGTTTCAGAAAAGGCGACAAATTACAAATATACATCCGTAACGACGGATAGACACTTGCAATTGCATTCAAACCTTAACTCGAACAAGCTAAAGACATCAATTATCTTAGGTACCAAAGGTGGGTACCCGAATATTTTTAAGGCTTTAGATTCTCATAATTTAGTGGACTGGTTTTGTGCTAGTTATAGTGTCAGTCCGGTTGGATTTGCCTTACCAAGAGTATTTTTTATATTTAAAAAAAAAGCATATATAATAAAGTTTTTTATAAAATATTAGTTGAAAACATTTTGGCAGGGCAAACATAGAGGGATATGATTAATTTTTCATATTAGGCTCCTCTTCACACTTAAGTTGAACATTGCCCTCAATGTGATAACTGATAAAATAGAAAATAGGAAAAATTAAGGGAAAACGGTACTTCCCGGGGCATAGAGAAATGTAGCTGCGAAAGAGCTATCCTTGAGCATACTCTATAATTTTCTAGATTTAAGCTATATTACCTGCATAAAAGTTAACACACAAAAGCACACAAAAATAAAATATTTTAGGGTTTTTTTAGAAAAATAAAGAGGAGATGAGTGGACACTTAAATAAAGCACGGGTTGCCTCCCGAGAAGCACTTAATTTTTAAAAGAGTCGTTAGCTAGACTCCTGCGTCTGGAGTTCATTCTTTAGGAAAGAAGGGAGTAACTGCTTCCCTTTGGTCATTATAATCTTCTTCTTTATGATATAGCTTGAGTCGATGGCTGTTAAAAATAAACGTTTTTCCATCTTTTCCATATAGTTCAAGATATCCGGATGGATATTGATGTTTGACTATGTACGGTCCTAGCCAGCGAGATCTGAGTTTCGGCTGTTTGAACTTATACTTTGAATAAAAGAGCAACACTTTGTTTCTGTGTTTGAATTCTTTTCTCATCTTGAGTTTTCTATCATGCCAGACTTTGGTTCTTGCCTGGTATAGACGAGAATTTTCATAGGCTTGATGCCTGAGTTCATCTAACTCATGCAATTGAAACATTCTCTTTTCACTATCAGTGATGAGATCTGGGTTACAGTTTTTCAGGGGCCAGTATGTACGGTGTTCAATTTCAAATGGCAGGTGGCAGTTTTTACCGTATAGGAGCTTGTATGGTGTTGTTCCGGTTGGTGTTTTGTAAGCTATACGAAAAGCCCATTGAGCATCATCATGTTTTCTTGACCAGATGGCAGGATTGTCTTTAACAGTTTTTCAAGAATTCTTTTGAGAGCTATGTTCGTGTTTTCAACTTGACCACTTGTTTGAGGGTGGTACGATGTAGAGAATCGGTGGTTAACTCCATATCTTTTCATGGTTTTTTCCATTATCTTGTTGCAGAAATGAGTTTCTCGGTCACTTATGAGAGCTTTGGGCATTCTGAAACGGCAAAATGGTTTCTTTAGAAAAGTAAAAACAACTCTGGCATCGTTTGTTGGTAGAGCTTGTGCTTCGGCCCATTTAGATACATAGTCAACAGCAACTAAAATGTATTTGAATTTGTATGATTTCGGAAAGAGTCCCATAAAATCGATACCCCATATGTCAAAAATTTTGCATACTTGAATGTTGTTTAAGGGTATCTCATCACGTTTTGAAATATTTCCTGTCTTTTGACATGCTTCGCAAAGGCGAACTTGAGTATGAGCTTCTTTGATGATAGTCAGCTAGTAAAAACCTGAGTCTAAGACTTTCTTAGCAGTTGTGTTTGGTCCATAATGTCCATCGGTTGGTTCGCGGTGACATTGATCTAAAATTATTTGGGTTTCTGGTCTAGAGACACAGCGTCTGATCATACCATCAGAGCATACTTTGAAGAGGTAGGGTTCCTCCCAGAAGTAGTGTTTGAGGTCAGAGAAAAATTTGTTCTTTTGCTGGTACGTCATTCCTTTAGGTATGATATCACTTATCAAATAATTCTCAAAGTCTGCGAACTATGGTTTGTTTCTAGTGTTTATTTCCATGAGAGCTTCTCTAGGAAAGTTATCGTCAACTTCACTGTCATCACATGTTTCATCATTTTCAATTCTAGATAAGTGGTTGGTTACAACATTTTCTGTACCTTTTATGTCTTTAATTTCAATGTCAAATTCTTGTAAGAGCAGTATCCAATGGATAAGACGTGGTTTAGCGTCTTGTTTCTTGCATAGGTGTCTGAGAGCTGAGTGATCAGTGTGCATGATCGTCTTTGATAATACCAGATAGGATCAGAATTCGTCAAAGGCAAAGACTACAGCCATAAGTTCTTTTTCAGTGATTGTATAGTTCTGTTGAGCTGCATGGAGAGTTTTGCTTGCAAAATAGATTGGGTGAAAGTTTTTACCATCTTTTTAACCTAAGATTGCTCCTACTGTGAAATCATTTGCATCACACATGAGTTCAAACGGAAGGTTCTAGTTTGGGCTTACGGTCACAGGAGCACATGTGAGTTTCTCTTTTAATAACTTGAATGCGTTATGACATTCTTCATTGAATTCGAATGGAGTATCTTTTTCAAGCAACTTGGTAAGAGGACGGGTAATTTTTGAGAAATCTTTAATGAATCTTCGGTAGAAACTGACATGTCCTAGAAAGCTTCAAATACCTTTGATAATAGTGGGGGTGGAAGTTTGAAGATTACTTTAATCTTTGCTTTGTCGACTTTGAGGCCTGCTTCGGATACCTTAAGTCCAAGCACAATTCCTTCTTTCACCCTGAAGTGACACTTTTCCCAGTTAAGGACAAGATGTGCATCTTTGCAAAGTTGAAGCATTTTATCGAGATTGTTTAGGCAGTGATCAAAAGAACTTCCAAAGACGGAGAAATCATATATGAATACTTCAACAGATTCTTCGATCATGTCATGAAATATAGCCAGCATACATCTTTGGAAAGTAGCTGGAGCATTACATAAACCAAAAGGCATTCTTCTATAAGCGTATGTACCAAAAGGACATGTGAACGTTGTTTTTTCTTGTTCCATAGGATCGATTGGTATTTGAAAAAATCCAAAAAAACATCGAGGAAACAGAAGTATTTATTTCCTGCGAGTCTTTCTAACATTTGGTCCATGAATGGAAAAGGGAAATGGTCTTTCGCAGTTACTTCATTGAGTTTACGATAATCAATACATACTCTCCAACCTGTAACAGTTCTTGTTGGGACAAGTTTATCTTTTTCGTTAGTTACAACTGTAATACCACCTTTCTTCGGTACATAGTGAATAGGGCTCACCCATGGGCTATCGACGATTGGATAAATGATACCTGTATTGAGTAGTTTAACTATTTCTTTTTTTCATAACTTCTTGCATGTTTGGTGTGGAAACTAGAAGGGGGGTTGAATAGTTTACAGGTTTTTTTTCATTTTTAAAACGCGCAGCGGTATGTGTGTGTTATAAAGAGAGGTGTACGAGGGTAGAGACCCGGGTTCGAGTCTTGCTCACCCGGGTCACCCCTTGTCTCCTTTCTTTTTTTTTTGGAAAAACTTTGTGAAAAGAAAGTTGTTAAGCTTATGGGGCTTAACAACTTTCACAACTACGACTTTTTTTGAAAAGCTATAAATAAGCTTAAAAACAGCTTTTAAAACGACAGTTTTGCTTAAAAGAGCTTAAGGCTAAAAAATGCTAAGTCTTTTTGGACTTTGTGGTCATTTAAGCTAAGGCTAGGACAAATAAGCTAAGAGAATTGTCTAAACTATCCTAATAAGCACTAAAGCTAAAAAAACTAAAACTAAATAAGCTGAAAGGAGAGCTTAAGTGACAGAAAGCTAAAACTAAGCTTAAAGGCTAAAAAGGGCTTAACTAACTGTTAACACTTAAATAAGCAAAGGAAATGAAAAATAAGCAAAACATCTTAACACACTAACCTAAAAAAGCTATTAGGAACACAATTTGAGCAAGTGGATAAGCTCAATAAGCCCAAGAGTGGCTTAATACCTCAACAGTACTAACTAAAGAGTTAGTACTGTTGGTGTACAGTTTTAAGCTTAGGGACAAAAGCTTGGCTTAAAAATAAGCTATCAAGGGTGCTCTTTAAGGACTGAAATTGAGGAATTTTAACAAAGAGCTTATTGGCTCTAAAGAAAAGCCAAGAGCTTGGACTTAAGTTTACTAGTAAGCTAGAAAAGAGGGCTTAAAAGTCACCCCCTAGCACCAGGGGAGAATTAAGCTAAGGCAAAGGCTTAACTTGACAGCTTATTTTAAGCTGTCAAATAAGCTCAAAATGAAAAACCAATTGAAAACAGTTGAAAAAGGGCTTAAGGTGAGCTTATGCTCAAAATCTAGACTTCTAAAAACATTTAAAACTTGCTGAATATGGTTCTTGAAAAAGGGCTTTTTGCAAAAAATTGGACACTTAACTTTTTGACAGCTTTGACTCAAAAAGTCAAGTGACACAAAGTTGTTTTTATGAGCTTGTTTTAACACAGATTTGACACTCTTTTTGAACTAAAACTCAAGATCACAAGAGCTTATGAAATAAGCTCTTGTAGCTTTTTTTTAACACCATAGTTTAAAAAGGACAATTGTATAAACTTAAAAAAAAGGATTTGACTAAAAACTTTGGTAAAACAGACTCAAACAAGCTTAAATACTTAAGCTAAATCTACCCATGTAACCCGAACCCATGACATCCCTGTTTTGACCCATTTTGGGCTTAACCCAAACACCCCTTTAGGAACTGGATTTCTAATTTTCACACTAGTTTAGACCAAAATAAATTAGGAAAACTAAAAACAGAATGTGCCTTATGATAATGAAAGGTAAATAAGCAAAAAGCAAAGATAAATAAGCACTTATTTATAGATTAAGCTAATTGGCAGTTTTAACTAATGTGGGTTGAATTATCTTAAAACATGAATTTAGCTAATCTTAATGATCTAGAATGCAAATTTAGGACATATTAAGCTGATATTAGGCACAATAAGCAGATATTAACACTAATAAGCAATTATAAGTTATTCAACAGTAACTTGAAAATAAATAGAGACTAATAAGATAACCTTGGTCCTATTGATTAAGCAGAGAGTTTTCAAAAGCTCTTAAGAGCTTGTCTGTCACCCAATAACTTTCTTAAGCCCATCCAAGAATGGCTTATCAACCAATAAGCTCAAGCCAAGCATGTAAAGGATGGCACAGTGATTGTTGAACACAAAAAAAACACTTGAACTTTCATTAAGTTTTTGGAAGCTTACAACTGAGAATGAGATTAAAAACGAGTACAAAGATACTTAAACTGAAAATTAAACTTTAGCTAAGATCGTAATTTAAAAACGGGACATTATTTAAGATTACACTAGATAAAAAAAACTCTCTAGATACTCATTTTCTTCTTTCTTTTATAGCTGAGTCTTCAAACCTTTGTGCTTGTTGTGTGAGAGCAAGACAGAAACCAATCTTGACCATTAATCCTCTTTGTGCTTCTTTAGAATTCATCACCAACGTTGGATTGACCTTGAAAAGAGTGGGATTGCCAAATAGGACTAGGGGTTTAGTGGAGGTGAGGGTAAGGTTTGATCCATGGTGTATTGGTGTGAGGTTGAGTGTTATGGGGAGAAGGAAAAGGTAAACAGGTTTTGGGTTTTGGTCATGGCGGGAAAACTTGGTTTGAGAGAGACAGAGTGAAAGTTTGCCCATTTGGCAAAAATGGCCCCTCAAGGTGTCTTGTTGATTTGCAAGTTTCGTCCCTTTGATGTTAATAACTTTGAGGGGTTAACAACTTTGACCCCTCAAAGTTATATAACATATAACAAAGTTAGTCCTTTTGGGATGTGGTTTTGGGGACTTGGCAGGAATGCCCCTTGTGGTTTAACTTTCCTAAATTGGCAGTTTTAAACCTTCTCTTTATTTCCTTCTTTTTCTTCTTTTAAAACAAGATTGCCAATTTGGCAATTTTAGCCCCTTAACTTGTTTTTCTTCTTTTCCCTCTTTAAATAAGTTTAGGATTTGGCAATTTAAGTCCCTAAACTTATTTTTCTTCACATGTTGACTTTTGGATTTGTCGGGGTTGACTTTTTCAGGCTTTTTGTTTGACTGGACTTTGTCTTTTCCACGCTTTTCCATTCTGTGTCTGGTTTTGTCGTTTTGGCTTCGTTTTTCGTCCTTTTCTTAGATATCCGTTCCTGCACAACACAATTAGCAAAATAAGCATATATTTGGCATTTTAAGTCCGTTTTTGGTTATTTTAGCTCGTTTTTAAAGGTAAAAGGTATGTGTAATTAAACACATACCAAAATCTTTAATGAATCTTCGGTAGAAACTGACATTTCCTAGAAAGCTTCTAATACCTTTGATATTAGTGAGGGGGTGGAAGTTTGAAGATTACTTTAATCTTTGCTTTGTCGACTTTGAGGCCTGCTTCGGATACCTTGTGTCCAAGCACAATTCCTTCTTTCACCCTAAAGTGACACTTTTCCCAGTTAAGGACAAGATGTGCATCTTTGCAAAGTTGAAGCATTTTATCGAGATTGTTTAGGCAGTGATCAAAAGAACTTCCAATGACGGAGAAATCGTTCATGAATACTTCAACAGATTCTTCGATCATGTCATGAAATATAGCCAGCATACATCTTTGGAAAGTAGCTGGAGCCTTACATAAATCAAAAGGCATTCTTCTATAAGCGTATGTACCAAAAGGACATGTGAACGTTGTTTTTTCTTGGTCCATAGGATCGATTGGTATTTGAAAAAATCCAAAAAAACATCGAGGAAACAGAAGTATTTATTTCCTGCGAGTCTTTCTAACATTTGGTCCATGAATGGAAAAGGGAAATGGTCTTTCGTAGTTACTTCATTGAGTTTGCGATAATCAATACATACTCTCCAAGCTGTAACAGTACTTGTTGGGACAAGTTCATCTTTTTCGTTAGTTACAACTGTAATACCACCTTTCTTCGGTACATAATGAATAGGGCTCACCCATGGGCTATCGATGATTGGATAAATGATACCTGTATTGAGTAGTTTAACTATTTATTTTTTTCACAGCTTCTTGCATGTTTGGTGTGGAAACTAGAAGGGGGGTTGAATAGTTTACAGGTTCGTTTTCATTTTTAAAACTTTGCTTTCAAAATGCTTAGATTCGAGTAGTATGTTTAACCAACCAACAATATGAATCAACCAAGTAAATATCTAAACTAATACTCCCTTCGTCCCATAATAATTGTCCACTTTGACTTTTTTTAGTCTTTCTTGTTCAACTTTGACCATAAATATTGTTATTTGTGTTACATGATATTTGATAAAAATTATACCAATGAAAATAGATTTAAAACCCAACTCATTTATATATTTTTCATCAAGTATTATTTAACACAAATAAAAATATTTATGGTCAAAGTTTAATAAGAATGACTCAAAAAAATAAAAGTGGACACTTATTATGGGATGGAGGTAGTAGTAAATAACAATCGCAACAATATAAAGAGATGAGAGAATAAACAATCAAACCAAGACACCAAGATTTATAGTGGTTCGGCTACAAAGCTCTTCTTCGCCCTACTCCACTCCTCGAGTATCCTACTCGAGATTTCACTATGTCAACAAGCTCCCTTCAAGCGGAGAAAACCGTTTACACGTCGCTTAAGTTATTTTCTGACACTAAGCTAAATGTCGAGTCCTAATCTTAGCTAGAACCAATCTACCACTTCACAATCACTACACGATCACTAGATCTACACTATCGGATTTACACAATATCCGAATCACACAAATACACAAGATAATTACAATAGAGATTTGATACTTAGAAGAAAAGAGGAGAGATCACTAATCAACACTTCGTTTCTTGGCGAATACGAGTGTTCTTCTCTTGCACTTGAATGAGAGGGAAGAGATGAGAAGAATAGATTAGATCACTTGAAACAAGATCAAGAGATGTTAGTGATCAAGATATTTAGTAAGAGAAAGAAGGTTTTTAGAGAGAGAGAAAGAAGTGTGAGAAAATTCGTGCAAAGAGGTCTAATTTTCTGCAAGGAATGGAGCAGTATTTATAGGCAGGAAAATCCAACGGTCACTGGCGGCGGTCCCGGCGGACCCAGATATATAAAGGGGCCGCCAGGCCTATAAGGGGGCCGCCAGTAGACTACGCTCCCTTTTTTATCTTTTTGTGGGGAATGTTGTATCTGGTATAGAAGCTTCCGTTTTGGGGGAAAATTTTGAATTTCAAATTTTAAGTTTTTAATAAAACTTTTCTTTTAATTAGAAAATATTTTGTATAATTAATTTTGTGAAATTCTTTTATAAATATGTAATGGATAAAAGAAAAATATTTTCTTGATCACTAATCATGCTTAATGATTTGTTTGTTCATACCTTAAGTGATTACTAATCTTAGAAATGGAATTTTACGATTAATAATTTGTAAACGTTTAATTTTATCGTAAAAGTTTTACATTTTGTTATTATCAAAACGTTAAGAGGTCGAAAAATATAAATAATGTTTTTCGACATTATTTGTATTAACATTTGGGTTTAATCTTCTTTGTTTTTGAACAACTGGTTTTTTGTCTTCTAGGAGTTGAATTTTATGTTTACAGAAAGATGGAAAGATTCCAGGAATGTCTGTGGTTTTCCAAGCAAAGGCTTGCTTGTGTTTTTTAAGAATGGATATGAGTTTATTTTTGTTTTTTTTTCAGAAAGCTGAGATGATATGATAACTGGAAGAAAAGAGGGTTCTTCCAAGAATACATATTCTAAGTTATTAGAAAGAGGTTTGAGTTCAAGATCCGTAGGAGGTTCTTGAAGAGATGTTTTAATCTTGTAATCGGTGTTGAAAGTGATTTTTTTAAATGGTGGTTCTTTGGTGTCGGATTCATATTTAGAGTTTTCATCGGCAGTCATTGCCATGAATTCATCGAATTCAGCAAAGAGTTTTTCTTCGAGGATGGTTCCTTCGATGAAATGGAGGATTTCACTACCTTCGTCGAGAAGAGCATCGAAATCTTCTTCTAAGATTTCGTCGATGACGTCAATACTGAAACATGTATCATCGTTTAAGTAAGAGTGTTTCATAGCAGAATCGATGTGAAAGATCATTCGTTCAGTTCTAACTCCGAGATTGAGTTGCTTTTGCTTAACTCGAATTACTGCATCAGTAGTGTAAAGAAAAGGTCTTCCTAAGATAAAGGGAACTTTACTATCTTCTTTCATTTCGAGAATAACGAAATCGGCAGGGAAAGTGAATTTACCTACTTCAACGAGCATATTTTCAGCTATTCCAACAGGATATTATAATGATCGGTCGGCTAATCTTACGCTCATTTTAGTAGGTTTGAGAGTTTCAAGAGATAATTTCGCATATAAGGAATACGGCATGAGATTGATGCTAGCACCAAGGTTGGCTAAAGCATTGCATGAGAAAGCTTTGTTGAAATTACATGGAATGGGAAAACTTCCAGGGTCTCCAAGTTTTGGTGGAACTTTGTTCTGAAGTATGGCGGAACTTTCATCGCTTAGAAAAGAGCTGAAATTTGTTCGATTTTGTGTTTATTATTCACGAGTTCCTTGAGAAGTTTTCCATAGTTGGGCATTCAGGCTAAAACATCAACAAGAGGTACGTTGATTCGAACGGCTCGAATCATGTCGAGGAATTTTCCATATTGAGCTTCCATTTTCTCTTTTCTAAAGCGTTGAGGATATGGGATTTTTGGTTTATACGGTTTGGGTATCGGTGTTTCTTTGACTGGTTTTGGATTTTTAGGTTTGGGTTGCGGTGTAGGTTCATCGTATTCATCATTGCTATCGAAGTTGATAGGAGTTTTAGAATTATTTTGTTTATCATTTGGGTTAACTGGTGGGTCATAGGATTTACCACTCAGTGTAAATACGATATTTACATGCTCGTTTCGAGCTTGTGGTGGTTGGTAAGGTTTAGATGAACTTCCTTTTGGGTTAGGTTGCGTGTTACTAAGAAGAGATCTAGAAGGTCAACCAAATTGCTTGTCAGCAAGTCTGTCGAATTTAGCTTCGAGATTTTGGAATGATGCTTGATGGTTGTTGTTTCGAGTTTGTTTTTGAGATCCATAAAAGTATCTTTAATAAAAGAATTGGTTGAGTGTTGAGCTTTTATGAAATCGCTTAGTTGTTTTTGAAGGTCGGGTTTGTCATCAGAGTGAGATTGATAGTTGTCTTGGTTGTAATCATTTCTCTCGCTTGAACGCCAGTTATCGCGGTTGGAATCACGGTCGCGGTAATCATTGTAAAAACGAGTACGACAGAAAGTTTGCATGAATTTGGCTTCTTCTTCACGTGACATGGGTATGTCATCATCGTTAAGGTTTGGTTGTTTTGAACGAGATTGGAATTCTTTATACTGAGCATCCATTTTCATGGTCATGGCATCCATTCGGGCCATAATTTTGTTAGTGTCGGAATTACTGCTACCTTCAACGGCGAAAGCAACGGTTTTTTTAAGAGATGATTTGGTTTTTTGGTTTTTAGCCCAGTCGAGCTTGAGTAAGACTTTGTTTTCGAGAAGCTGATAAGCTTGATTCGGTGTTTTATAGAGGAAAATACCACCAACTGCGGCATTTAGAACTTCTTGGGTTATTTCGTTAAGACCGTGGTAAAAGATTTTGATGATATTGCCTTTGGACAAATTGTGACCATGGCAGTTTCTGAGAATTTCCTTCATACGAAGCCAAGCATCGGTTAGAGATTCGTTTTTGTGTTGAGAAAAGGCTCGGATTTCTCTGAGGAGTCGATCGAAAAGAGCTGAGGGAAAGAATCGGCTATTGAAAGAGGTTCGAATTTCATCCCACATTTCGATAGTTCCTTCATTAAGTTCGTCCAACCAACTTTCTGTTTCTCCAGTAAGTGATAGGGGAAGCGTCATCAGGCGGACAACTTCATTCTCGGTGTTTCTGTATTTAAACATATCACATATTCCAAGGAACTCGTGAATGTGCTTGTGAGGATCAGTTTTGGTTCTTCCATCGAATTGGTTTCCTTTGATAAGATTCAAGTGGTTACCTTTAATGGCAAATTCGTTTGCGGTTTCAAGAAAGGTAATTGCGGACCCGGGAGTCAGAGCAACAACACGGTCGGCAGCCCACATGGGTTCGTCATCCATGGGATTGTGGTTTTGAAGAGTAATGAGAAAGTGACGGAAGTAATTGATGTCGAGAATTGGCGCGTAGACAACTCTCGGGTGTTGAGGTGGGTTGTTTCTTTGTTCGAATGGAACTCTTCTGTTTCGTCGATGAAGACTTCGATTCAGAGTACGTTCACATTCAGGTAATGGTTCAACAAGTTCAGAGTTGGAAGCACGTGTATGCATCCAAAGGAGAATTTGTTTGGGTTAGTTTGCCAGAAAGCTGTACGGTGATTTTTGAAAAAAAGGGGGTGTTAAAAATTATTTTTAAAAGTTTGATTACAGAACAGCTTTAAAATTCCTGGCAGCGGCGCCAAAAACTTTCGATGTGTTTCAAAAGCTTTAAATTTATAAGACTGAAAATACCGATTTATTATATTGAAACACACGGGTAAAAGTATAACACACGTATGTAGTATAATCTTTTTTTAGGTAAGACCAGGTCGTTCACAGGGATTTACGTAGTGTTCGAATAATCAGATGAAAAAATAAACTTTAACAGATTTAAAATAAACTGAAATGAATTCAATAATGAGAAAGATGACTACTCGGATAATTTCATATAATTCATAAGCAATGGTAATGGTTACGATCTTAAACTTAGGACTTAAATTTATAAAAAAGTGTTTTCTTGTCAGAAAATATTTTCAAAAATTCACTTGTTTAACTTAAGACTTATGTTTAGTTAACTCGATCAAATGTGTCACTCAAATAATCCAGTTACTATTGTATCAAATCTATTTTGTTTATCAAATAACGTAAGTGGATTTCTCGTCACAGACGATAAAGATCAAAGACAAATCTTTAAAACTATATAGTTCACAATGGGTCTTTCGACCTATACCGGTGTGAGTATATAATCAAAGTTGATAATCAAAGTTTATAAGATTAGACACGATAGGATTATAACATAAGCTTAAGATTAACAAGATCATAATTATACCAAATGCTTATTCATTATATTATTTTTACCAAGTGGTCATGAGAGATTTAGCCTCTCATGGCTATGAAGTTCATAACAAAATTAAGTAGAATAACAAGAAACATACTATATCCGGGTAAGAATATGGATCAAACTCTACCCGTAACAAGTATAGAATCGTAGTACAACCTTTATTTTACTAGAACTATGATAGTGTTCTTCTTTGTTCTTCGTGATTTGATCTCCAATCTTCAAAATATTGTGGTGTTAATGGATGAGGGATTTGGGAATGATGATGGAATGATGATTGAAGGAGTATTGAGTGAATTGAATATATGATTTTGGAGTGAAAATTCGTCTCTATTTATAGGCTGATTTTGGGTCGAAGTGCGACGCACAGAGTTATTTGTGCGGCGCACTTAGGGTGTAAATTCGAGGTGTATTTAATTCCATTTAATTACTCTTCATATTTATGATAGGAAGTGAGGCGCATAAGAAATATTGTGCGGCGTACTTGGTGATTAAATGCAGTTTTCATTTAATTGTCTTTAATTCTTTGACTCGATGGGAAGTGCGGCGCACTTAGGGTAAGTGTGGCGTACTTTGGTCTTTTTGAGCCTTGGGTCTTTTCTTTTTCTCTATCTTGCTTTCCAATAACTGTAAACACTTGAACTTTGTTTCTTTTGAGCTCGGGATAACTTCAAGTGAACCTGCACATAATTCATGCTATTAAGCATTGAAAGTTCATGAGAAATGATAAAATATATATAAATAACGTCGCAAAAACATGTATAATTAAGCCGTTATCAAGGACCAACACATACACAATAACACAAATACGTAAGTTTATCATACAAATTACATGCCTCTACTCTGAACTAGGGCTGAGCATAATAGATCGCGGATCGAACCGGGCCGAGAAACCGGACTGAACCGGACCGACCGGACCGGAGCGGACCGAACATATTTTGGCCTGGTCCTCGGTCCATACTTTCTCTCATATTCGGTATTCGGTCCGGTCCGATCCAGTTCGGTCTTAAGAAAAACCGGCCATTATGCTTTGTTAGACCGGACCGGACCGATGACCGGACCTGACTGAAGATCAAATCAGACCGGACCGACCCGAACATTTCGAGCCGGTCCTCAGTCATGTGTTTTGGACCAAATCGGTTTTCGGTCCGGTCCGATCTTAGTTAGTCCTGTTCAGTTTTCGGATCGTGATCAACTCTACTCTAGACATCTTTTTATATATTATATAATAAAAGAATTACATATTTTGGAAATTTGTATGAGATTTGATCTTATAGAAAAAAAATTAGACCAATCAGAACGCTTGATTTTGACACGTAGGCAAAATCGTGCGATCTGATTGGTTAAAAAAGTCAAAATTGAATCAATTTTGGTCAAAATTGAAAAAATTAGTAGAGAAATATGATGGAGGAAAATAAGACATAAAAATATAGGTGTCAAGTATGTGAAAAACAAAAAATTAAAAAAAAGAAGATGATTAATAAAACTTTAGTGGTTGAATTTTACATAAATCATATGCAGTTAAGTAAAACTTATAATTTTTCATATTTTTAATAACTTTAAAAAATAAACAAATACCTCTGTAGACTTTATACTATCTAGACTTTATTATACTTTAAAAATACAACATATAAAAAATATATTTAAAGTTTATATAGAAAAACATATTAAACTTGCATATTGTGTATAACATGATATTAATGAATACATTTGAACAACAACATCAACACTCATGTGAGTTAGACAAAGTTAAATCTTTCATCTAACAAAATCTTTACAAAATATTAAACGATATTAATCATAGTTTTAAAAAACGGTTATTTAATTGACCTGCTGGGTCAAAGTTCAACCAGGTTTTTTGACAGAATCTGACTTTCGGTCACCCGACCGGTTCACGGTTCAATCGACTGGGTCAACCCGGGTTTTAAAACACTTATATTAATACATAATGAAAATTTTAATATAAAATCAGGTGCATAATTATTAGTTGTACTAATATCACAGTTACAAAACATTAAACACGGGAATTTTTTCGTATACCTGTATATTAAACAACAGTTTTAAAATAAATTTGATTAATGTGTAAACCCCGTGCGTGCACGAGACTTATAACTAGTAAGAAAGATATACAAAATCATATTCGAAAAAAGAATATACCTAGTTTGAGAGAATAAAAAACAATATACAACATTTGTTTTGGGTTCTACTATAGATACCCTCTTGGCCCACCTAAACTACATATGTTTTGTACTTCTTATTCTTTTTGCCCTCCGGTTTACACTGCAACACAGTTTTTTATCAGTTTATGTTCTGTACTTTTTGCCAGTTTAATACTTTTGACTTATTAAACTTTATATTTTTCGTTCCGCATTTTCTGTTTCACAGTTTTATAATATAAACAAAATTAAAAAATAATAATAATAAATAAATAAACTCAAAAAACATTACCTCCTTTATAACAATATGGACCGGTCAACACACACATTTTGAATGGTAACTAATTTAATAAAAAAATTAATGTTATTTTATTCTTACCTGGTAATGATGTGGGGTTTTTTTCCTTCTCCTCCCATATACGTGTTTCTTTAACAAAGAAAAAAACACACGTGTCCTTCAAATATACAGGATGCTCTATGATTCATCTAACCCACATATGAGGGTGCGTTTGGTTTGCTATTTGGAATCACAATAGGTATGACTTTGATAAGAGGGTAGAATGGAATCAAATATATCAATTTTATTGTTTGTGTTTGGTATAAAGTTTGAGTTATGGGTATCACATTGATATGGTCTCATTTACTATAAAATCTACTGTAAAAAAATAAAAAATGATAGCCCACATACAAATATTAATCAAACCACTCCATCCATTCATGAATGAGGTTATGGGTTTCAAATGTACTCTTTGATTCCATATCTAGTAACCAAACAATAACACTGGATATCAAACTCATTCCTTGATTCCGAAACCCTTATACCAAACGCACCCTGAGTTATCTAAATAATATACTCACAGCATACTCACAAAAAAATTATACTTAACACACATACATCGAAACGAAATCAAGCAAAAGGGTCATGATGATTTTGCAAACAATAATTCTTCCAAAGGTAGGATCTTTTCTTTATTTTGATTCTATTGATGTTTTTGTCTTAAAAATGAGGTTTTTTAATTGAATTATATTTAAAAAAATCCTAAACAAGCTCTGAAACATGAGGCAATTTTTTATGTTGATGCGTGATTGCAATTGTACGGAGAGCAAGTTTCTTTCAAGAATCTTAGGTATTGTATATGTTTTTATATGGGGTTTTGATTTTATTAAAATGGGTTTTGATCTTTATAAAAATGAAGTTTAACCGAAATGGTGGCTTTTGCATGCGCCCAAAAGATGCGTGTAACAAACAGTTTGTATTTTTCTATTTTTTTTGGTGCATCGCCCCACTAAAGATGCGTGTAAATACAAACAAGTTTTTATTTTTTCTGAATATAATAAATAATATATACAAAAATGAGTTTATGGTTTAAGTGTGGAGTTCCTAATCTTCGCCGTCGCCGCACCGGCGCGGCAAGATTATAGCACGTAAGTAAAATGTAAGGTATAAAGTTAATTCTGCTTCTCTGGGAACTTATTCTTATATTAATTTGAGTACTTTAAGAAGATTCAATCACTGTCTATAAATAGTATGGGAATAGAAGCAAAATCGCGGATAAACCATGTACACAACACAACACCACCATACCCCCGTCTTTGCAGCATAACATAGGTTAATTATAACCAGAATACGTGTGACAAAGAATTTGATGGAGGATAAATTTAGTTGAGAACAAGACGATACTTCACAATGATGCTTCGCAGACTTAGCTGACAGTCCTCATACTGTTGTACTGACAGTTAGGGTCGTTGTTCGATCGTTGAATTACTGAAGTTATATGTTGGGTTTTAAAGCTTGACATTCCTCATCCTCTAAAAACCTGGGCCCAAAGTTTCCTGTGGAAATATCCCAATTTCCGAGCGCGCATAGGGTTCATCCTACATGCCCACATCACGCAACCCCTGCACCTCGACTTACCTCACATCACCACTCCCAACCTAACCCCCCCACACCTCACTAACCAAAAAACTTTACCCCGTCCAAAACCAACCAACCGCCCCCACCCCTTCCCACTCTCCACCTTAAACCACCCCCCCAACATCCACCACTTCTATACAAATCCAAATACTCCAACCATAATCTCCCCCCCGGGCCACCACATCCGGAAGAGCTAGTCGCACCTGCCAAATCACCCCCCCATGCCTGAAAAAACAATAACTTGAAAATACAGAAACTAAACAACTACCCTCCAAAACCACCCTTAATAACTAACCTATCACGTTAGACATACGCCCCCAAGCAATCTACGGTGCAGATATATATTAAGACCAGAGTGAGCACGCCCCGGATTCCGTAACTTCTTATGGCCCAACGGACACAGTGCCAGCTTTGAGAACACTGTGCTAGTCTCACCTGAGCCGTTAATTTGTTAGAACGTGTATGAGCAAGAACATGTTATCTTATTTAATTGATTATACCAGCCTCATTCTAAGTATCCATTTATGAATTATTTCTTTTGCTACCTTTTCTGAGGCAACAGATAATATAGGTGAACCTTCTTTTTTAGGTTCTAAACGAACATAAAGGCCATCACGCTAAATCTTTTCCTGTTATTCAGTTAAACGATCATCACACATCCGTAAGCAAACACCTAGCTCGATTCAAAGACAAAATCTAAATTCCAATTTCAAAAACAGGGACCGCCCATCATCTCTATTCTAATTCTAATTCTTATTATTCCCATCACACTAAGCCCTAAAAGACACCATCCCGTATATCGACCAACCGTAACAAAATCAAACTCGAAAGAAATTCATTATAGGTATTATAGTATTTTATGATTGATTGTTGATTTGGAAATTAAGGTTTCTAAATGTTAATTCTTCGGGTTGTTGCATTTAGTTTCACTTATAAGGCGATGTTGTAATTGTTTTTAATGGCAGCACGAGCATCGGGAACCGGAAACCATGAAGTTATTGATGCTACAATAGTGGGTAGGTTGATTGATCCGCAAGAGGTAAGTGCTATCTTAGAAAACTATGTTTAGGTTTTGTTGGTTTGTTAGGAGATGTTTGGATCAGCTTATTCTCCCGGTTTATGAGCCTATTTGTTTTGGGAAAGCCCACACGCTCACTTTTTTAGCATGTCTGATTTTGATCTTTGGTTTTTGGTTTCTTACAATGGAGTTGACTTAAGAGATAAGAGCTTAAATCAATTGATAGGAACTGCAATCGGGTATGGCTAATCAAATAGTGTGCGACTTTTCATTTTTATATGGTCATTAATAATTGTAGTTGTTATCATGCTATGCAGAAACTACGCTGTATAATACATTACTTAGATGCGGATTCTGTTAGGCGTGTCGAAGCTGGAATTTGATACTTATCTTTTTTTAACATGACAGTGGTATGTGATATATCATTAAGGATGTTCTGTTGCACCTTTGTTAGCCTGTGATATGGAAACTATGCCAGCTACAATACTCATATCGTAATTGGTACGAATAGCTTAGACTTTCCAAGATTCACCTTATCATATGGTCGTTGCATGGTGACTGAGATGGGAATCTAAAGGCAACGGTTAGGCCACAACTTTTTGCGTTATTCTTTCTGTGACAATATGCAGGATTTTTAATTGACGTAATTTTCAGGAGGAAGTTTAGGGACTTGATCCAAGAGACGTTAGTGTGCCAGTTGTGAAAGGTCGCGTAGGAGTTACAATTCTGCCCCTTCTTAGCCAGGTAAAGAAAGAGCTTAATTTAAGCTTAAAGAACTAGAATTTATACTCACTTTCGTCAACTTTGTAGGTGAAACCTTCATGTTCCTTCACTGAAAAAGAAATCAAATACTTGACAAAGCGTATTCAAGATGGTGGAACCGACGTTGTTCAGGTAAATAAGATCGATTCACTTTAAAAGTAACAAAATGGATGGGTGGGTCAGAATGGGTATAAAATGTGTCTGGGTAGACATAGGCAGGATTGGTCTTACCTATACACCTTAAGTTAAATATACCTAGCTTTCAAGGTACTTGGTTATTCGCTTATGATATTTGGTATATAAGTCACTATAGCCACTTTGAAAACACACATCCAAACACTATTGAGTGCTACAAGAACAGACTAGAAGCACTTTTAGGGAATTTACTTGAATGTTCAACTAAATTTTGCTTAGCTGACGAAGTGGAATAGTACATCTTTATTAGCACTATGTGCCGGATTGTTGGTTATCTGTATTATGAGACCTCCAAAATCAAACTACAGCTATTTGTGAATGTGACAAACCAGTCATTCGAGAATGTATACAGCCAATGAAATGTGAGTCATATATAGTTGAACTGTGAGTGTATAATGTATCACATTTGTTTTGCTCATGCTTCATTTTGAAAATTTTTATATCTAAGTTATATATGCATTTGCTCTATTCAATTAATTGTGGCCTATTTGCGTTCTTTAAAATGGTTAAACCTATTGTAATATATTACAAATGGATTGATTCACTATTACTAATATGGTATTCAGATAAGCATTCCTATAAAAAATTCCAAACAAACGCTAATTGCAACTTAAATAAATGGGGCAGGTCCTTAATGCAACAACAACCCTTATAGGGAGTTGATATGTTAGCACCATAGCAGAATCAATTGCTCTTGCACGTGAAATAGACTAGCCTGGAAAGGTTCTTATGACACTAGAGTATTGGGTCATTGTATCCAATGTAAGCGCAAAGTTTCCATTTCCCGTAACATAACACTGATTGTTTTATGTAACGATCTGCCACCCTAGATTTTTTTGTGACTGCAAATGGTTGAAAAGCTTACCACTGTTCTACAAGTTTATGCATATAGCGAAGCTGAATATTGCATTCACAATGACTTTGATCATCAATTGGAATGACTTTGTAAGAACTTCTAATATGTTATTTGTTACTACCACTACATGTACCTGATGACCCTTTAATGTTTCCGTACCAGCTCTTAAATGTGGTCCATTGTTCTGGTATGTTTGAATAGTTAGTTCTTAAATAATATCTCACAATCATATTTAAAGGAAAGCAAGGAAAACACCTTTTTATTGACTCATATTTAAAGGGTGGCAACAATATTTATTTTAGATTTTGATTAGATTAACAAATACGGAGTAGCACCAAAATATATTCCATACTTGATCTTTAATTTGTGTCACTATATCACAGACTCTTTTAGAGCCATTTTTGTAATCAAAGTGGGTGGGAAAGATGAAGTAATCATAATGAAAAACTCGCTTCTATAACTAAAGAAGATCTCACAATACATGAGGGAGACTAGCGTGGGCCTTTAGTCAACGAGTAATTATATAAATTTCTATAATGATTTTGTATCATCGTGGCAGAATTATAATGGGATGTGATCTTTATAAAACGGAGTAACATTCAGATCATTAGATTTTAAAGCTGGCAAAAAATGAAGTCTTATGGAACTGATGTTTTAAGGCCAAAATGTAGTTTAATACCTTGAACTTGGCTAAGTGAAATTTCTAGTACCCCGCACTTTTAAAGATGCAGAATGGTACCTTGAACTTGGTTAAGTGGAATTTCTACTACCCTATTCCCATTTAACACTTAAGCATGTTAGAAACTTAATGGACGTTATCCTAAAAATTACAATAGTCATAGTATAACTACTAAATAACGAAGAAACAAGTTGAGTTGAGCCCAAGGTTTCCAAATCTCGAGTCTGGCTCGTTTCGAGCCTCATGCTTTTAGGTCGAGTTCGGCTTATACAAGCCAAGCTTATAGAAATTCGAAATGATCCGAGCTTAAACGAGCTCGAGGTCAAACTCAAGCTCAAGCCTTGGTTTGGGTCATTTAATGAACGATTTCAAGCCTTAGTTTTGCATAAGCGTTTATCATGTATACTTGTATATGTCTATATGTATATTTAACGAGCATAATTACCAAGCTCGAGCTTAACTTAACAAATGATGCTCAAGTCGAGTTTTATTTACCTATATTAAAACGACTCGATCTTTAACTTGTAAAATATGTTTTGAGTTGAACTCGGGCTAAAAGTCTAACGCCCAAAACGAGCTCGAGCTCGAGCTTCGGTTTGCTCCGGCTTGACTAGTCTTGTTTCTACATTTATACCCTTCTTTGATACTTATACTACGAATATTGTAATTTTGAGGATATTGACTGTTAGATTCCTAACGAGCTTAAGTGTTATGTGGGTATAGGGTAGTAGAATTCCACTTAGCCAAGTTCAAGGTATCATGTTGCACCTTTAGAAGTCTAGAGTATTAAAAATTTCACTTAACCAAGTTAAGGGTGTTAAACTATATTTTGGCCTTGTTTTAATTTGTTAGGCAACTACTAAAGGGGAAGAAGGTATGACATTGTTTTTCGTTTGCTGCATCCCGAACTGCGGTCATCGATGGAGGCACCAGAGAGCTCATTGAATTAGGTACCCAAGTCAAGGACTAGAAGTTTTAATGGTTCTTTGGAACCAAACTTTGTAACTCTTAATTGAAACATCTCAAAATGTGGATGCTAACAATCAAATAGGGTAGATGGAAAAGTGTGAGATTTCTAATTGCAATCTTAACTTCCAAATGGAATTGATGAATTGGTTTGTTTAAAGAATTAGTTGTGGTTTGAAAGATGTGTTTCTTTTCGTGCATTAGACTTTCAGTTGTTTATTACATATCATGAGTCGATACAGTTGTCATCACTTGAAAAGAACTACATTTTCTGAACGACACATGCTAAAACTCCTGCAGCGAAACACGAGTATCAAAAACTTGTAAGGTACATATAGTATTTTTGAAGGATCTTTATAACATGAGCCATTTATTTTAGAGCAATTCTATATCCTCTTATAATATCTTTGTTAGTGCAAATATTACGATATTTAATCTATACAATCTCTTTATGTTTTGGTAATGACAAACATGTGAGTTGTAATACGTAACGTAAAGTGCGCAAGTTACTCGTAATCACAGATCATCAATGCATACATGCATCAACATCTCTAGACGTCTCAAGTATGCATCAAGACGGACATTGATTTACACCCGACGTAAATCACATAAGGTATGTACAAACAAGCATTAAACTTGTAGGATGATCAAAGAAATACGTTTTTTGTCTTTAAACTTGCTTTTTTATAAAATGTAGAATACTAAAATAACTTTTTCAAAACTTTAAATAGACAAAAATTATTTTTGAATTATAAAGAAATGTTTTTATCGTTGTATTATTTCAAAATTCAAAATCTGTGTTCTTTTCCCACAAAACATGTTACCACTTTTAGTCAGACAAGTTGTCACCATCAATAAAGACAAAACTAGGAGCGTTGTCGGGGCAGTCCCTGTATAATAGGCATGGCGGTCGCCCCTTAATACCGGCGGCCCCCTATATGTATCTGGGGACCGCCGTTTCCTGACTAGGGTGTTTTTCAGATTTCCTCCTATATAATAGTGGGTACCTCCAAATTTTTTTCATAACCCTTTTGCACGATTTTGTGCTTTTCAGTTCTTGGTCTCTCTCTAGATCTCACTAAATCTCTCTATATCTTTGATCATTCAACTTGGTTAATCTTGTTTAAATGTGATCAAATCTTCTATCCTTTTCTCCTTTTCTCAAGTGCAAAAGAAGATGATTGTAGTTCATCTTCAGATCTGAAGTTTATTTTGTAGTCTAGTTAGTCCATTTGTAAAAACATTTGTTTACATATAGATCGAGTCCATACTTCCAATCTTTAGTTGTGTGTGGATCCAAATAGATGCTTAGCTTAGTGTCGAAAAATAATGTAAGCAACGCGATTTATGTGTTTAGGCCATAAAACACAAGGTTTGTTATGTTGGGCCATAAAACATAACGGGTTTGGTTGTACCCGAAGAAGGACTCGACATCTAGCTTAGTGTCGGAAAATAATGTAAGCAACGCGGTTTATGTGTTTAGGCCATAAAACACAAGGTTTGTTATGTTGGGCCATAAAACATAACGGGTTTGGTTGTACCCGAAGAAGGACTCAACATCTAGCTTAGTGTCGGAAAATAATGTAAGCAACGCGGTTTATGTGTTTAGGCCATAAAACGCAAGGTATGTTATGTTGGGTCATAAAACATAACGGGTTTGGTTGTACCCGAAGAAGGACTCGACATCTAGCTTAGTGTCGGAAAATAATTTAAGCATTGGTATAAGGTTTTCTCCGCCGAAAGAGAGCTTGTTGATTAGTGAAGTAACTCTCGAGTTGGATACTTGAGGAGTAGAGTAGGGTGAAGAGGAGCTTCGTGTCCGAACCACTATAAATCATCGTGTCGGTTTGCATTTTCTTTTACCTTTCTCTTTACTTATGTCTTTACATTTATCTCTTTACTTTTACACTTGCATTGTGTTTATGATTGTGTGAATTGTTGTGTATGTTGTGTTAGTCATGGTTGTGTAGCTCTTTGTAGTAAACATTGTGAGTGTGGATATATTGGTAGAATATGCGCTAGTAATTGTAAATCCATTATCGACACTTCTCATATTGCGTCAAACTTGATTGGTGATTTGATACAAATGATCTAGTCCGAAAACCTCTTCTGGAGGCGGTCCCTTTAAATAGGGCGGCCCCCTGATGTACTAGGCGGCCCCCATATATTTATGGGACCGCCGACAGAGAGTGATATAATCTTTGATCTTAATTTTTTTTAAAGGAAAAAGGAAGCGTATTCACCCCCCCCCCCATCCCCCCCTTTACAGTTTCCACAAAATCCTAATGGATCAACCCACAAACTGGGCTTGAGCCTATCAATCTAATACTCCCCCGCAGTCCGAGCGGCGAAATCGCGAAAACGCGAACCATGGCAGAAAACAAAATAAAACATTAAACAAACAAACAATAAAACAATAACTCTTTTGGTTTTTTTTAAACAATAAAACATGCTTGTGTGGATTTGTGACCTTAGCACAAATCACCAAAACAAATCACTATTGTGTGGATTTGTGACCTTACCACAAATCACCAACACAAATAACGGTTGTGTGAATTTTTGACCTTAGCACAAATCACCAACACAAATAATAAAACTTTAAAAAAATCATAATAGTTGTTGCACCATTGATCAAGAAACAAATCTTCAGATCCAACACTAGTAAAAAAAATCACGATGAAGGATGGCTGGTGACGATGACGTCATGCTTTTCTTTGATTTTTTTAAAGGTTAAAGAGTGCTGGCTAGGGTTTGACACGGTAGTTTAGGGGAGGGAGGCGCTGAACTTAGCCACCGGGTCTGAGATCAGACCGCTCATGATACCATATTGAACAATGAAAACCCCCGTAGGTTATAATCTTTATTGAGACACAATATAGAGGTTACATAACCTAGAAACTCTAATGGGCCCAACCTACAAACTGGGCTTAATGCCTAATCCATCTAATAACAAGATCGAGAGTAACTTTACCGGTTGTTACATACCATGAAAAATTGCAAAAAAGATCATATCTTAATGCCTTATAAGTCATAATAATGGCAACATTCCTTTTTGTGGCAAAGTTATATATTACCCGAGTATCGTCATTCCTTTCATTTATAGCAAAGTTCTAAAGCTAATATAAAGGCATCGTCGTTACATTGAAAAGTAAAGCAGTTAGGCCCATATAACCCATTTAATGATCATGTGTTCGGAAATACACCACATTTACGTGAAATTAAATCACAATGGTATTGCACGCATGTCAACCAAATTACTTATTCTAGTAAATGATGCCACGTACATACGTTGTGGATGGCTTAAGCAGAACAAGCGACGTAATACTTTATAGCGACGACACATGTCGTCTCTACAAAAACGTAATATTTGACTTTGACTTTCAACATCTGTGTTTCTCTGAGTTTGATTGTGGATCCCACACTTTTAGCAACGGTACGTGTCGTCGCTAAAAGTAATTTCACTTTTTTTCCAATTTTCAGATTAAAATTGATCTATGTATTCACTAAGAAATAATTAACAATTCTACTTTAGCGACAACAGCCTCCCCCTCCCCATAGTGAGAACAAGAGACGCGATGATGATGACGAGTAGAGATCGGGTTTGTGAGAGTGTTTGTGTGGACATCTTTTGTTATTTATATATGGACATATTAGTATTTGTATTGTTATTTTTGAAAACTATAACTTCATATAGTTGTTTTGGAATGAATGAGTTGACGATGAATTTGTATAACTTTGTGTCTTTGTTTGAGGTAAATTTTAGGTAGATTTTTTCGGAAAATCTGGAAGAAAACTGCAGGTTTTTAAAAAACCTATTGTCACTTTGATGACGACGTTTGGCGTCGCTATAAGTTACTGACGCTTTATGTATAGACTCTTTCAGTGACGACACTGTATGTGTAGTCACTTTTAGCGACGACGGACATCATCGTGAAAAGCATGTGGGTCAACTGAAGTTACTTATAGTAATAAATTGTTTCTAAAATAATCTAATAAAAATAAATTGAATTAATTAATCAATTTCTTTTTTAGATTTTTTAAATATGCGTTTAGCAAGCCTGTGGAACCCAACTTGTGTATGAGAATTTTCATGGCCCCACATGTCGTCGCTAAAACCCATTGACCGTCGTCGACAAAACTTTAAGTGGCGGGCCTGTGTCGATGACGCTTTGGCGATCACATGCGTCGTCGCTAAAAGGCCCATAGGTTGTATGTTGGTTGTAGTAGATCCCAGATCAGGTAGTAGATCCCAGATCAGGGTGAAGATAATCAATAACCTAGCTAATTACCAAGATGGTTACCGGATATCACTTGAAGTCGTGTAATCACTTTCCAAAGAAGATTATTCGACCCTATGCCTGGGTTACACGAATACCTCCTTGGGATAAAACCAAGTGTTTGTTCTTGTTCTAGGCACAGATCAAGAACTCTGTGTTTCTATGTGTTTTTGTTTTCTGTGTGTTTTTCCATGCAATTGTGATCCCTATTTATAGGGGATTTACTCAAAACCTATTCATTGAATTAATGGATGCTGCTGCTATGAATCACATGGCTTCAAACTTTGCCAAGCTTGACAAGTTTGAAGGGGTGGACTTTAGAGATTAAGCAGCCAATCACCCTAGAATACTCAAGTTGAGATACAACCTGACCATTATTGGGCATCAGCTTCTCACTTGTATCCATAGGAGTACTCACTAGAGTGCAATCAAAGTAATTGAATTTCTTCAGTACCTTCTCGATATAGTGAGACTGAGAAATTGTTATTCCATTACTTTCATGTTTAATCCTTATACCAAGGATAACATCAGCCTCCCCTATGTCCTTCATAGAGAACCTTGATGACAAAAATTCCTTTGTCAGGTCAACCTGAACTTGGTCAGTTCCAAAGATCAGCATGTCATCAACATATAGGTAAATGATGACTTCTTTACCAGTTTCATCAAAATTGCTATATACATATTTTTCAGCTTGGTTAACTAAATAACCATTAGACAAAATCACTTCATCAAACTTTTAATGCAATTGCTTAGGTGGCTACTTTAGTCCATAAAAAGACTTAATTAGTTTACACACCTTGTTTTCATTGCCAGGCATGATGAGACCCTAAGGTTGGTTCATATATACCTCCTCTTGAGGAGAGGGTGGACATTTAGGTAATTTAAATTAGTTAGATTAGAAGCTAGCCAATTCTACGATCTCCCTATAGAACACAGCACATCTGTTAATTAACAATACATCCACCCCACAGTTGAGATACACAACTACCCGAAAAAAGCCAACCATCGACAATCTAAGACAAAATCCCTTGTACCATTTAAACTATTTTTCGAGCAGCGCATCAAAGTATCCATCGTTTATCATTTCAGCCTATTGCCTCACACTTTATCCATTTAGGAGGGCTCACCTCCTATTTCTAACAATTTTTTATGAATTCAAGAGATTTATTTTAGAGGAGAGTTATATTATCCTCGCCTTTACTCCACGTTTGTCACTTAATTACTCACAACAGCTCTGAGTTTATAAAACTTCTCACAAAAACAACATTTCAAACACTGAGCCTTCTACTCTCAATCAGTAGCGTGGCCAATAGTCAAAGAAGTACACATTTATTAGAAATTTCTTCAGTATCCTTCTGCCTTACACTATGCGTCCATTTTATCATCGTACCTTTTATAGTTGAGCTTACTGCAAGAGCAAAGCCACTTGTGATGAACTGATAATAATTATATGGGGGGTGGAGGTAGGAGGGGAGGGGGGGGGGCATATTTTCATATTTATATTTTTTATTATTTTTCCCAATTACTTTGTACACTTTTAAATTACTTATTGACTACTACTAAAGCTCACAATGTTTAAAAGACAGACACAAGAACAAGACGACAAGAAACTCTATATCCTTATTTTTATAAAATCAAGAAATACATATTAGCCTGAAGTATTTCAATGCAGACAGCGCCTTATATATAAATTATTAAGCATCCTTATATTTGATGTTTTCTTGATTTGAGTATTTCTATATTAAATATTCAGTTTCTTTATTAGCCAATTTTTATTGAGAGCCGAAAAATCATTGGATTAGTTTGTATTAATAATTAGCGACCCTATTCAAATTTATATAGCAGACCAGCAGCAGCCTACTGTTTACTTATATTTAATTGGGTATTTTAGTTTTTATTTAGCCTTAGTTTGTTTTTTAACCTGAGTTGGTTTTTTTTTTAAGACCACTTTCTACAGCCTATCAAATCATTATCTTTATACAATAGAGCCACCAATCCTATTTAATTAGCACAGCAATATAGCCAATAAAATAAAAGCATAGCCCCATGAAAGTGAAATATTAAAATACTCAAAATGTCCATCAAACACACTAATAAGAACAGTAATAATATCACCAAAACATCCAATCAACTTTCGTAAAACACCCTCAACATCCAAAAATGCATACAGATCACACCAGTTAAAAAAACCTCCAAAGCACCGCCCTCACCCCTAAGAACTCCCACCTCACCCTCCCTCCAACCTACCCCACCCCACCCCCTCTCCCTCCTCCAAACCACTCCCTCCCACGCCAACCCCAACACAACCAAACCCCCACATCATCCCCACCACCCTCCAAACCACTCTCCCCAATCTATTCCAAGAAAATATCAAGTTTACAAAAACAAAACACAAAAAACTTCCCAAACCTTCCACCTCCAAAGCCTCCCGAATGTAAAAACTCCTAACCAAATGCCTTTTACCTCCTCCAACTAAAAAACCTAAACAAACCCACAAAAGAAATCCCAACTCCTCCCAACTCCCACCACCCTTCAACACCCACGAATCAACCACCACAAGAAAGACAAAACTACCAGAAAACATTAAAACGACCCCCTTACCCCTAACAACGAAAATCCCCACCCACCCCCCTACCCACCAAGCCCCACTCTCCCCTACCTCCCTCACACCCACAACCCTCCAAATTCATAACAAAACTATCCCCCACCCCCCACAAAAAAACCAAACCTAACACCAACACACCCCCTCCCCACCCACCACTACACCATCCCACCCCGTATTACAGCCACCCCCACCGTACATCTTCTGCGGACCCCCACCAATGAACACCTATCCAAAACAATAATTCATCCCCAAACACTCCGGAGCCAAGTACCACACTCAAAATAAGTTAAACCAACAAAAGCGTTAATCGTACAAAATTGACCAAAATTCCAAATATTCAACTATAGGGTTCGAAATATAATTTAAATATTGAATCTATCAATATTTTCAACCTTAGGGTAAAACAGTTCGGCAGTTGAATTTCCTCTTATCCCATAGTTATCTAGAAGCAACAAAAATTCAAACAGATTTCAAAAACTCTCCTATACAAACTCCAGTATGAGTGTAAAGAAAGAACACCAACCCATATTTCCCTCTACTGCGTTGTGATTTCCAAAAAAATATCTCTGAAACAACTAAGGACAACGAATAAAACAAAATTAAACAGGAATGACACAAAAAAAACAAGACCCAAAAACGGCATAGCTAAACAAGCCATCCCAAAGCCAGCAAGCCAAGTCAAGAGCAGTAGAGCAAGCGGAGCAGGGGTGGTAGAGGAACCGGTAGTCCACCCAAACCCTCCTAAAATAATATAGACATATGATTTATAATTGATCTGAAAATATTTGAACCTATTGACAAATTTGTATACTTACTCTTTTCTACACTCCTTATCCAACTTCTATGAAAATTTATGGTATTGCAAATACATTTGGGAACTAGATACAGTGTATAGAACAATGACATTTTGAAAAGTTGTGACACCGCACTTGACCAACAACCCAACAACAGAACGTGTCAAGCACGGGCTCCATGCCAAGGACAATACAAGATAAGCTAGCCTAAAGGTTTAATATTAAAAAGCAAATAAAACAAATAATGAACAGTAAATACATAAAGGAAACCAAAATTTAAGCTTTCAACCCAACAATAAAACCCTTTACAAAACAAACAGAACAAACATTAACCAAAAAAAAAAACACCAAAACCCAACCCTCCCACGCCACCCCACCCGTAATTGCGAACAACAGGAATCTCTACAACCACATCAAACTAACAACCCACCAAGGAACTTGGTTCCATACGTTTTCTCTACTCACTATACATAGTTATTTGTTGGAGTTCTTTCTAAATTGTTTGTTGGAGTTCTTTTAAATTGATATATAAGCACCGTATACAATGCATAACTTTGTTGGTACTTTCTTAAGGAAAATGCAAATTGTATAATAGAGTAGATCATAGTGATCACCATTAGCCAATTTTTGTTGGTAATTTCTCAGGAAAAGAGTTGTATAATCAACTCAAATCTGAATAGTTCATTATTGCATGTGAAAATGAAATGAACAGTGGGTTATATTAAGCAATTGCAGGTCAGTTCTAATAGTTATTTTGAAAAAAATTTATGTCGTAAATGCTATAATAAGCTATATTGAGACGAAGTAAAAATACTATGTGTAAAGATCTCATGTATTTGATTATTAGCAGCCTTGCTGTTATTCGGCAATCACCATATTTTTTAATTTTAGTTCTTAATTATATAAAAAGCATAACATGCCTTACAGGTATGAATCAGCAAAAGTTCTGAGGCGGTAAACCTAATTGGTTAAAGTGCTTTTATTGTTTGATGACAATAACAGAAGGAGCATTGTATAATCAAATAGGTTAAGACAACATAGCGTGTTCGTAATTATTGAAATATTGAAATTTCACTTGGGTTCGTAATTATTGAAATATTGAAATTTCACTTGGGTAACGGCTGTTGTAATTTCTCTTTTCATAGTTCTAGATGCTCAATTCAAACTCCAGTAGTTGTAAAGATACACTATTTTCTGCTTGTGATTTCAAACTCTCTTGACACGGCTGAGATAAATGACCAAGCAGCGGAGCAGGGGTGGTAAGACCGGTAGTCACCCCTCTAAAATATTGTTAATGAATGTTATAATTGATCTGTAAATTTGTACCTATTGACAAATTTGTTACTCTTTGAAAATTATGGTAGGCATGGGAACTTGATTCTGTGTTGAATTTGACCCAAAACAGAACGTGTCAAGCACTCAATGACAGGATTCGATGATAAGGCCTAAGGTTATGCAAATCAAATATGATCAGTAGATACATAAGAGGAAACCAAATAAGCTTTACCAAGAATCCAGTAGGCGAAAAACTGGATTCTTCAACCAAGGAACTTGTTCTTCTACGGCGTCTATGTTTTTAACACCGAAATATGATAGGCCGTAGCTCATTGGTTGCACTTACCATTTCTCGGCATATCATATCACTTTAAAAGATGCTACCTGCTAAAAACAAATAATGTTAGGTACTTTTGTCCTCTTTCATCATAATGCATCTAATTCCTCCCAAAAACTTTAAGTACTCCATCATTATAAATTCATTTTCACTTTTTTTTTAACGCATTCTAACCTTTTTCTAACATTTTCAAAGGGAAATACCTAAACTGCAGAAATAAGTAACTTGCGAAAAGAAACAAATCTACTACACGACTCACAATCTATGATTTGAGCCAAAAAGGAACTTAACAAGATTTTTCACATCTGCCTTTTGTTCAAAAGGCGTAATTGTCTGCAGATACTGTTTACCATCTGACAGAATCTATGGAAATGGAATACTAACAAAAATAAAAATCCCATCACTAACGTTTACAACTTCCTACAATGTGTTATTTAAGTAAATGCTATACTACCATCATTAGAAATTACCTGTTATGATCCGCTATACATCTAACCTGGTCCCATGAAGTTGGTGTCATCATTATCTCGTTGTTTTATCAAGGTTACTAGATATTTTGGTGCGTACTAGCAGGTACTCGCGCAATGCGACGGCGGATACCGAGTGTCACATTCAATTGCCTATGCTATGTTTATGTCCCTCATAACTTCGTTCATTGTTCGTTCTACATTTCTAAAGTATTGCTCGTATTTCTATTATTTAGGCCATTCTTCGTAATATTCTTTTAAGATTATTTTATCACAATCATAAATGTATATATGGCTTATAAAGGAGTTATTTATATTTTGAATTTAGTAACAAAATATAAATCAACAAAATAAAAACATATCAACAACTTTTAATGTACAAATAATTTATTTGTGCAAAATATAAGCTAAATCATTTGAAGTGAGATTAACAACAAACATGTAACTTTTTTGAAGAACTACAAAACTAATTAAGGAAGATTAATTTCATAATTCCGATATAATTAAATAACTATCTCATATGAACGAACGTATCATGGATTTGAAATCCGTTAGGTATCTTCATTTATCTCTTCAACTTTTGTCCATCCTCAAATCTTCAACATAATCAACTACATCAACAACACAATATACAAACTTAATCGTAAACTAAAACTTCACATCCAATATAAACAAACTATTCTATATGGTAGATTATAATACAAAACCAAAACTATATAGTAGAAAAAGAAGATAGCTTCAAAGTAGAACAAAAGGTTTAATCTCAACAAATTTTAAAACAAAAGAATTTTAAAAACATAAGATACAGTTTGTTGTTGGCAAAAAAAAAATAAAAAACTAGAGACGACAACGATGCTATTCAAGGACGGTACATAAAGATTAAAGACCTACACACCGAACATACTTACATATTTAAATGAATGACACAAAATCGTTGGCGAAAATGATAGGCTCGGAGGCGGTTCCATTTCAAAAGGTTAACTCTTATATTATTATACCTGTTAATATCTACTATATAACAAAAATCAATGTAAGCAAAAAAAATCTAATAAAAATATAATTTTAATCAGTTCAGTTCCAAATACACTTTAAAAGAAATACAAAACCTTTTTCTATCATAAAATTTGCAGAAATCTTTACACACGAAAGGAATTTTAACGCATGGACAAGTATATACAGTCCGTTTTTCTTAACATGTAGATCTTTAAAAGAAACTAAAAGATTAAGGTTGAACCTGTAGTATCTGGATCCTGTGTTTTTATTATTGTTGAAGAGTTTTGTCTGGATTTGTATTAATAATCTTACACCGGCGGTTACTAATGTTGATATGGCTTTTTTAATACAATTAAATGCGTTTTGTTTGAATGGGCCGTTACCGGTTAAAAATGAGTGCTTTATTAAAAGTGTTAGCAGTTAGAAACTTACAAATTAATGAACTAATGAATACCGAGGATGTTACAATTATACATAATTTTTGAAAGGGTGTATTATTAATTAATATTAATATTAAAGAGATGTTATAAGTCTTTGAATTGGTGTTTTCCATTATAAGAAATGTTTTTTACTTAATTATATTTTTAGAAAATAGGCTAATGCTTTATAAAGTAGTAGAGATAACAGTAGAGATAGTTTATGGAGAGGAATATTAGTCTAGGACCCTAATTGAGGCTGCTAGAACTATGTTAGCAGACTCACTTTTACCTATCCCATTTTGGGCAGAGGCAGTAAATACTGCCTGCTATGTACTGAATAGGGTATTAGTGACCAAACCTCAAAATAAGACACCTTATGAACTATTAGGGTGTGTTTGGGATTGCTTATCTAAAATAGATTATTCGTTTGTAAAACGCATAATCAGATAATCAGTTGTAGCAAAACGTGGTTATGAAATATAGTGTTTGGGTTTGCTTATGCTGTTTGATATCACGATAATTAAATAATCAGATTTTTTAGTGTTTGGGAAATGTGATTATGAATAACTAAATTGGTAAAATTACAAAAATACCAAACAAAATAAATCAACAGCCTTTAAGATATAATATATTATGATAAAGTGAGGGTATGTGTGTAATTTTGATAGAAAAGTAAAATGACGTTTGCAAGCTGTACCTCCCCACCTACTTTTTCAAATCTTCGTTTTGGAGTCACTCAAACGTGAATAATCAATTATTAGATCATCTTATCCAAACACCTTTTTTTAAATTATTGCGTTTCCTAGCTGAGATAAGTAGATAAATTGCCTCGAATCGCAATCCCAAACACCCACTTAATTTTAGTGCATGTTCTCCACGGAATAACCTCATGAAAGCAATAATAGTTACGCTCTTAGTTGAAACATCATTGCTTACATAGCCATTCAAGATTAGGATGCCTAAGAATCTCAGGCCTTATATTTAAAAACTGGAAACTATGTTACGTAAGTAGAAAATTGAAGTACAGATTAGCTTTAATAGTTAGGCATGGTGAATAATTATCTCTACTAAATAAAATATGAGATGTAGAACCACTTGTTATTGATTAAGGAATCTGATCTTCACCGAAAGGGCTTGAAGTGTGAACCTGGATCACCCATAACAGAATAAGGTCCCATTTTGTTATAATTTGATATAAGCTTCTTGTAGAAAGAGTACGCGAAAATTTGTGGTTGTCAATAAAAGTTTCTTCCTATAAATTGAGAAGAAGAAAGTTACAAAAATCGCCAATCATAATCCTCTTTACAACCCTACAAAAAATATACTACAGCAGACGATATGGACCGTTGCAAAGGATGCAAGAATTACCTGACAGTGCCAATTGAGCAACCTTGTTCATTTTGCTATAAAGTCAACAAGCCCAAAAAGACTAATCGTATCTTCCCTCAGTTACTCCAGTATATCGATGATTATGCTCACCGACCATCAAACAATAATTACTATAACGGCTCCTATGGACCGCCTTTACAAACACAACCATCATATGGAGGTTATTATGCTCCACCACCCGTGTATGGTTCTGGCTATTATAGTCCGCAACCACAGCCACCAGTTTATAGTGATGGCTATTATAGGCCACCACCACAGGCAGTGTCACCTCCCATAGCGTATCATAACGGTTATAATAGCAACTTTTACCAGCAACCACCAATGGTGCATGAGAAGAAGAGGGCGGTGTTGTGTGGCGTGACTTACAGAGGCCACAAAAAGACACTTCCTGCAAGCGTTAATAACGTTAGGAGCATGCACCAATTGTTGCTTAAACTCGGCTTCCCAAATTCCTCCATTCGCATCCTCACAGGTTTTGACTGTCATATTTTATTATTATCTGTCTTTCTCACGCATATATGCACATACTTGACAAGTGTACGTTATGTGCAGAAGAGGAATCAGACCCTAACAGGAGCCCAACAAGACGCAACATGCTAATGGCAATGGAATGGCTTATGAAAGGTTGCCGGTCTGGGGATTCCTTAGTGTTCTACTATGCCGGCCATGGGTCCCACGTGGTTGATTACAATGGAGATGAAAAAGATGGGTATGATGAAGCAATATGTCCTGTTGACTATAGTGTAGCTGGAAAGATACTAGACGATGAGGTCAATTCCATCCTTGTAGCACCATTACCTCATGGTGCAAAACTTCATAGTATCATGGACACTTGCTTTAGTGGAACTCTTCTCGACTTACCTTATCTTTGCAGGATTAATCGGTTAGTATTGTTAATAATCTCCTAAGAATATGCTAATTCAATAAAAACATGACCTACCAAGTTTCTATAATTTCAATAGTCACAACAAATTTAATAAGTAAAACGGTCGAATTTATCTTTTATGCAGGGGAGGATTTTATAAGTGGGAAGATCACCACCCTTCACATGTTGCATCGTATGGGGGTACTAGTGGTGGAAGAGCAATCTGTATTAGTGCCTGTGATGACCATCAAAATTCAGCAGACACGTCGGTCAGTATGCTTATCTAAATGTATAACTAATTATTATTTAAGAACTTCTTCTTCCTTATTTGAACAATGTAATTTTACATGCAGGCTTTCACAGGCACTTCCATTGGTGCATTGACATATAGCTTCATCCAAGCTGTGCAAAGTGCACACAAGTTGACATACGGGGATTTACTTGATAACATGCGCCAAATAGTTCGTGATGCTCAAGAACGACAAGGCGTAAATGCTCCATTTGCATCTTCCACATCACAGGTTTGATTTCGCTCCACAAGAAATTGTAATCTACATGATTATTCTTTACATAATTACATTCATTCCCATAACAGCCATAAGAGCAAGATGAATCATGACACTGCATTAAACATTGATAGGTTGGTTAAATGAACATGCATATAAAAATCAGAATCTTAGTGAACCTTAATTTGTTATAACTGGCACCTGCGCACGTGTGATTATAGAAAAGATCTACATCCAAGGTTGATGAGCTGATCAGCTAGTGAACTATGTTATTTTGCTATACTATATCCAATTAATCATCATGTTTCTACCTCATATATCGGTTTCTATAAGCTTGTAGTACGTATGGGCTAACATTTCCGCTTTGATCATTGCAGGAGCCTCAACTATCAAGTTCCACAAGATTCGAGATTTACTCAGAGCCTATAATATTGTAGAGAAGATGGTGTATCCCAACTATTATATATGCACAAACCGAAAGTAAGGTGCGAGTAATGCAGTGTACTGAGAACAGAATCGGCGATTCTTTGCTATATACAAAGTTGTGTGCGTCAAGTTATTGATTTACTAGATGTATTTCAAGAGTGCGTGGTAAAGAATTGGAATGATCACAACACTTTTTTATTAGGTGAAGGATTTTTAGTCGATTTCAAGACTACTATATCCTGAAAACATAGTAGTCTACTTTAAATGCATATCAATTGAAGTGTTTGACTATCCTAAATGTTCAAAAATTTCAATTCCATGATAAATATAAAGTCCAAGTGTTCCAAATTAACTATATCTTTCGCTTATAAACCAATAATCAACGTCACAATAGGGATGACGTACTTGTGACTCGGTAATTATATTGGCTTAAACTTGGCAATATAAGGAATGTTGCATTTACCAGGGTCATCAAGATATAGATTGTTGTAATTTTTCACGAGATGGAACAACCGGTAAATAACTCTCTTGTTACTGGCAAGTTATGTAGTTGCCAAGACTTGCTACGTAGAAAAGGTTATGGTAGGCATGTAGTTGGTTATAAGTTTAGTTTGACCTTAAAAAATACATGACAAGAACCCAAAAGCTGGATACGACGCTAAGGTTATGCAAGGAAAAGATCACCAGTAGATATGCTTGAGTAAGCCAATTATGATTTGGCAAGAATCCAAAGTGCGAAATAAAAATTTCTAGGAAAGAATCATCTAACACTACAAAAATGAAAAATATTTACCTTTAATAATCAGTAAACGAGATACTGGATTCTTCAAAGATGGGCTTTTGCAATTGGCGACTTTGCATCTATGCATCTAGAACGAAAAAGATGAACTAGAATCTTAAGATATGACGGGCTTTAGCTCATTGGTTGCACTTACCATTTCCAGCATATGAACTTTAGGAGATGCTACCTGCAAAAACAAATGGTGTAAATAAAAAAACGCATCTAATTCCTCCAATAAATCAAATAGTACATCATCATAAAGTCAAAATCTTCGCTCTTTTTGTAATGTATCACAGCTTTTTTGTGTGTGACTAATTTGCCCAAATGAAAAGCCAAAAATCCAGAAATACGTAAGTCGAATAAGGAACAAATCTATGAAATGACTTTACAATCAGTCATGATGTCAAAATCTGCAATTTGGGTTTCTGCCTTTTGTTCAAAAGATGCAATTGACTCTTAGCTTTTGCTGTCGAACTAAATTCCAAAACAAGATTAGCAAATAGCCGTAAATCGCAAAAAAAATATGCACAACCTACTAAGAAGTTCTATTAAAGACATGAGGTATTGAGGTTATTATATCGATAGTATCTGTTTTCTAATCATTTTTGAAACATTTTGCATTTGTAACCTAAGCCATTAGCATAAATTGCCTAATAACTACACACATAAATTTGAAAGGTTGAAACTAGCTATACGTAGATAGAAAGTTGAAGTACAGATTCACTTTAATACTGAGGTCACACGTGACGTGAAACTACTTGCTATTGATTGAAGAGCGAATCTGATCTCCACTGAATGGAATTTGAAGCGTGAACCTAGCTATCGTAAAATGGAAAAGTGTCATTTTCTATACTCTAAAATAATTATTTTGTAATACGATACACTAGAATAATGTCGTGTCACTAGAAGTCTCACGCTATAAATTGAGTAGAACCAGCTTACAACACTTGCAAATTATTCAAGATCTTTAACAGACAGCATGGACCGATGCAAAGGGTGCAAAAATTACCTCACAGTGCCGCCTGGCCAACCATGCTCCGTCTGCTATAAAGTCAGCAAGCCCAAAACGAAGAATAATCATCAAGTCCTCCCACAACTACCTCAATATACTAATGGTTATGTCAACCAACCATCAAGCAATAATTACTATAATGGCTCTTACGGACAACAGCCTACACAAACACCACCGGCATATGGAGGTTATTATGCTCCACCACCAGTGTATGGTGCGGGCTATTATAGCCCACAACCACGGCCACAACCACATCCACAGCCATCAGTTTACAGTAATGGTTATAATAGGCCACCACCACAGGCAGTCTCACCTCCCATAGTGTATGGTAACGGTTATAATAACAACTCCAACCAACAACCAACAAATGTGCATGAGAAGAAGAAGGCGGTGTTGTGTGGCGTGACTTACAAAGGTCACAAACAAACACTTCCTGCAAGTGTTAATAACGTTAGAAGCATGCACCAATTGTTGGTCAAACTTGGCTTCCCAAATGCTTCCATTCGCATCCTTACAGGTTTTGACCGTTTATTTACCATTTATCTTGCACAAAAGTACACACGCATACTCATACATATATTAAAAGAACCTGATTTAAACAGGTTCAGTATTTGGCCGCTTCCGGTTTGGTCCAAAACAGGACATGAATACAAATTTTGGGTTTTAAGTTGATAAGCAATTATTTTTAGGAAAAAGATATACCGGTTCTGGAGCAAGGCTAAAATTTGACTAATGTCCATTATGTGCAGAGGAGGAATCAGACCCTAACAGGACTCCGACAAGACGCAACATACTAATGGCAATGAAGTGGCTAATGAAAGGTTGCCAGTCAGGGGATTCGTTGGTGTTCTACTACGCAGGTCATGGCTCCCACGTGGCTGATCACGATGGAGATGAAAAAGATGGATATGATGAAGCAATATGTCCTGTTGACTATAATACAGCTGGGAAGATACTAGATGATGAAGTCAATCCCATCCTCGTAGCACCACTACCACATGGAGTAGTACTTCATAGTATCATGGACACTTGCTATAGTGGAACTCTTCTTGACTTGCCTTTCCTTTGCAGGATTAATCCGTTAGTATTCTATCAAGATCAAATATTTTTAACATAAAACGCCCACCGGGGCATTAAAATTAATCATGAAACCCTAATTTGTCCAATTTTATTCCTTGTAATTAAAGATTCTACACGATGGCTCTGATACCACTGTTGGGTTTTACGATCTAATTAACCAATTAATTAACACGAGTACGCAGCGGAATTAAAGATCACATGTAGAATACATTAATTAACAAGGATAGAAGATGTATACCTTTTAGCACGAAACGATACACCGCTTAAGGTAACCGTTAACACCGTCTTCTATATACGCGTATGTATAACACCACGCGTAACCACAAGAATCAAAGTATGATTCCTCTAAGCTTCCACACACTATACGTTCTTAGCAAACAACGAAGTATGCTAGTACTAGTAGTGTTTAACCAAACGATCATCGTAGATTGACTATCAACTAAACCGAGTGAACCTTCGTGTTCTTGAGGTTCGAACTACAACCAAACAGACACCCTTGTGGGTTCTTTTTCGATCGTGCCAAGGAAGAACAGGAAAAACGAAACCCCTAGGGTTTTTAGGATCGGTCGAGCAAGAAAAGAGAGCAAGAGGAATTAGGGTTTTGATATTCTCAAGTGTTATGTTAATAATGAACCCAAAACCCTCTTTATATAGGCTAAGCTTTCCCACCTCTACAAGGAGTGGAGTTCTCAACCGACTAGGAAAAGGAGAGGGGCAAATCGCCCCCTTCTTTTATTCAGTTTTTACTTATTAGTCCTTAATGTTTAACTATTAAACATTTAACTAATATATTAATTGATCGTTTATTAAAACACTAATTAAACGTTGTTTACGTATTAACGTGTGTGTCCCCTTAGGCTCGAATAAATAATTCGGACATATATTATTTACGATGGACATATTTCAACAGCTCCCACTTGGACATGTAAATAATACAATAACATTGGTAAGCGTCTAGCAACACGCCAATGCTCCCAAAATATTCAAGTATGGTTTCACAGTGCATGAACAAATGATTTGTTAATTTACAATCCCTTTGTTTCCGATACCATGTTAAAAATGGATATGGATCAATGTCATTCCATTATTTAACGATTTTGTTTCTCATATATGAAGTAACCAAGATTATTGAAAATCAATGAGACATATCTACATGAGTTTTTAGGTACGGCCATACACACATCTGATTATTTCTATGAGGGGCCCAGTGGTATCTTCTTTAGCAATTTGAAGGAATAAATTCTAAATTGACTACAAGTGTCTAGTCATCATGTGGCATAAACCATCATGACATAGCCCTTATTAGTTACCTTATTCAGGACAACTTAAACTATATCAAGAAGGAACATCCACATATGTTAAACCTACTTGCGTCTCAAGTCTAAGGATTTATGTAAATAAAATCACGTACAAGATTCACTTGATGACGTCGATCCATAAAATGATATTCTTGTGGCGGGGAAATCCAATATTCATCTTATGAATATCATGTGAGTTTGGTGGACATATCCTTAATATCTAAAATATCACCAATCACTCAGAATTGTCTTAATTTAACAATATTCCTATATTGTTAATTGACAACGGATTAATTTAGAATAATAACATTTATTATTTATGGATTTAAACATGCAAATATAGGACACAATTTAAGATATATATATAACAAAATACCAAGTATCATTATCATAAAATAAATTGTTTAAACATCCCTTATCCAAATACTAAACACAGATCAACATGAAACTACTAGCTAAACAAAGTCCTATGCTCCTAGCATGTTGAGTAAGCTTTGTATTAGATAAAGCCTTCGTAAAAGGATATGCTAGATTGTCATCTGTGTGAACTTTAAGAATGTTACTTCTATGGTAGTGTCTAGCACCCATCTGAACCCCCGGTTCATTGGCAATAAGAAGTGCGGCTGAATGATGGCAAAACATCTTAATTAGTTCATTTATTGTTGGTACTATACCAAGCCTTGAAATAAACTTCCTAATCCAAACAGCTTCCATCTCTGCTTCTTAAGCAACTATGTAATTCAGCTTATGTAGCAGGCATTTCAGTAGTACTTTACTTGGAGCTTTTCTAGTCTACTACGCTTCCGTTTAAAACAAAATGTATCTTGTCAGAGATTTCATATCATCTATATCGATCTCAAATCCAGTATTGCAATAGCAATCAACTCGAAGTTCAGCTTCCGGATTTCCACTATAAACCAAGAACATATCTTTAGTATTTCTTAAATACTTAAGAATATTTTTCACAGCAGTCCAGTGACTTTCACCTGGATTTTGTTGAAAACGGCTTGTAATATTTTGCGCGAACGCAACATCAGGTCTAGTGCATCTTACAGCATACATAATGGAACCCACAGCCGAAGCATAAGGTACATTTTGCATACGCTTCACCTCTTTAGGTGTTGAAGCACCTTGTGTTTTGTTCAAGTCAAGTCTTTCTTGCATGGGGATATGACCACGTTTGGAATTATCCATTTTATATCTCTTTAAGATCTTATCCATGTAAGCATTTTGACCAAGTCCAATCAATCGCTTTGACCTATCTCTGTAGATTTTGATTCCAAGAATAAATGCTGCTTCCCCTAAATCCTTCATAGCAAAACACTTTCCAAGATAATCTTTTACACTTTGTAAACTTGGTATGTGATTTCCCATGATGATTATGTCATCAACATACAAGATGAGGAATGTAACATTACTCCCACTAGCCTTTTGATATACACATGGCTCATCAAGATTTTAAGCAAATCCAAACCTTTTGATTTCCTCATCAAATCTTTTATTCCAGCTTCTTGATGCTTGCTTAAGACCATAAATGGATCTTTAAAGATTGCATACTTTTCTGTGATGATTAGGATCAACAAAACCTTAAGGTTACACCATATAAATGTCTTCATCAAGATAACAATTTAAGAAGGCAGTTTTTATATCCATTTGTCATATCTCATAATCATAGAACGCCGCTATAGATATGAGAATCCTAATAGCTCTAATGTCAGCGACGAGTGAGAACGTTTCTTCATAATCAACCCCGTAGAGTTGAGTATAACCCTTTTGCTACAAGACGAGCTTTATAAGTGTGTATAATACCATCCATGTCAGTCTTTTTCTTAAAAATCCACTTACTCCCAACAGTCTTACAACCAGGATGAAGATCTACCAGGACCCATACCATATTGTCCATCATGGATTGCATTTCCGCATTTATAGCATCGACCCACTTTTTAGATTCAGGATCTAACATAGAAGCTTTATAGTTAGCGGGTTCATTAAGATCCCCTAGACTATGCTCCTCCATTTCTACATTTAGACTTAAATGATTTGGAGCTTGACGTGTCCTTTCAGACCTACAAATCAGAATATCTTTCTCTTGAGGTGGTTCAAAACCTACAACCTCCATAGGAATTTCACTAGTGATTTTAGAAGGTGATGTATCTTCATCTTGAATTTCTTCAAGATCTCTGGCCCGTTGACTTTAACAGCCCATCTTGTTGCAGCTGTTTAATACGTTTCTTGTTTATATGAGCAAGACGACAGTGCCATAGATAAGTGGAGTCCAAGTTATGCTTGACTCTTTTATTGCTAACATTATAAATAGAATTAACATTTGGTACAAGATCATGCATATCAATTTCATAAATACCATTACGAGGAACAGCATTAAAATAAAGAACACCATTCTTTGAAACTGAAATTCCACAATCCGTAAAACATTGAACAAATCCATTGTCAACCAAACGAGAAACTGAAACTACACCTCTAGTTATAGTAGGTGCATAATGACAATTGTCTAAACAAATCACAAGGCCATTAGGTAAAACTAAGTCAAAACTTCTGATTGCTTCTACTTGTGCACGAACACCATTGCCCACGTACAAGTAAAGAGATCCTCGTTTCAGCTTCTTTTCAATCCTAAATCCCTGTTTTGTGTTACAAATAATAGTACCACAACTAGTGTCATACACCCAGGATTTAGTAGGAAAAGAAAATAATTCTATTATGAAGACATCTGAAGAACTGGCAGTGCCAACTTGCTTCTTCTTCTTAATCAACTCAGCAAGGTAAGCAGGACAATTCCTCTTACATTGACCTACCTCTATGCAGTGGTGGCAGGTGTCATCCTTAGCTGGGTGCTCTTTAGCAGAAGGCTTAGGGTTTTTTAGGCTTAGGGATATAAACTTGTTTATCCTTTCCCTTGCCATTAGCTTTACCCTTACCTTTAGATTTAAGCGATTTCTTATTGGATTTCTGGATTTTACCACCTTTAATCATCATTACTTGTGGTGTTTCAGCCTTTTTAGGTAAACCCTTTTCATACTCAATGAGCATAGCATGTAGTTCACCAACTGTCTTCCCCATGTTATGCTTATTGTAGTGAGGCCATTCAAGATTAAACCAACACTAAGCTCTTGTGGGAGCACATAATCAAGACATTCCAGTTCCACATAATTCTTCATCTAATGACATATGGGCCAACTGGTTTTCCCTCATCCTGTTTGCAAGCATGGAAAGTTTGGATCAGGTCAAACCACTCCACTCCAGCTTGTTTCTCAAACATGGATTTAAGCTCCTGAAGCATTTCATAACGTGAGGAATTTTCGAATTGTCTTTAAAGTTCAGGAGTCATACTTTCGAGCATAAGACAAGCCACCTCATTATGAATCATATACCGCATTCCACTGCACAAGTACTCAGAATCGGTAGGTGAAGCAAGAGAAATAGGCTGTTCAATGACAAACAATTTCCTTTCAACTCTCAAGACCATCTTAAGTTGACAAAACCAGTCATTGAAATTATTTCCAGAAATTTCAAACATCGACCTGAAAGCCGAATGGTTTATGTTTTAGACAGGTAGTGCCATTTACAAACACATAAAAGTTCAAGAATTTAGTATTTTCGATAATACTCCTTGAAGAAAATTAACTACCCACGTTTATATAAATAAACAATTAATTTTCTAAGGTTAGGACCCTACTTGACATACCACCACCACATCAGTTGATCTGCTAGTGATGGTGTACTCAAAAGGTAATCAACGATTGATAATTCACAACTATTGCAATTCCTAAACCATATGGGACTTACTTTATTACAATAATATCTAGTAAGCATGTTTCATCCCATCTATGCCGCGTGTTAACAGGTCTAACCACAACAACGCTAAGTCGTCCAATCAAAAACAGTAATTATGTAACACTCACCGTCTCACGAAAAAGCGTATAATTACCTTGCGATTGCAAATCTACACACGTCTCACGCATAGTAAAGAGCAATCTACAAGTGTTTTTACAAATTGGATGGCAACAACTTAGTTGAAAAAGGGTATTTTATTTTGACGTGTCAAATATGTACGAAGAAGCATGCATACATCTTCGTATCATTGATTTTAATAAAAACTTTTACTCAATTAAGTTATTATTACGGTATCACCTATTATCATCGTATCTTATACATAAATAGTGAGACCTTAAAATTGACGATTCAACGTATCTTTAAATATAAAGATTTGCTTTTTATCGCGGGAAAAGATTAAAGAATGATTAAAAATCATTCAAACCCTAGACCATTCGCGACTTCCTACATAGTATACAAGGTAAGGAAACTACAACGTAGTCAGGTATTATAGGGTAATGGTGTCTACAAGACCGAAGTCTTGATGAGTCTCCCCGAACCTTGTCCTTGCAATTATATAGTACTTTTGCAAATTACGTCATTGATAAAAAATAAAACTTTAATTTAAAGAATACATTACAAACTATAAATTGCTAGTCTAGTCATGGAAGATTTTATATCGGATGTAAGCCGAATCCACTTTTGACTTTTTGCATTAGATAGTCCATAATAAATCTTATTTCGATAATCATTAGTCATGTTTATGTTTGTTTTCCGAAAAACCCTTTTATTTTCTCACAAGTCAAGAACTTAAAATAGAACATATAAACATCAACTAAACTAAATAACATTTATTTAAACACACTTAACAATTAAGGCATGCAAACATTAAATATGATCCTAATTATCTAATAATTAAACAATGTATTTATTCACATAAATATTTTAACTATTTTAGGCCCCATTAATTCAATAATAAGGGTCTTCCCGAATTCTTGAATCATGGATCTTACCAATTAAGAAAATATTTAAAATTATGTGAATCTTGATCATATTTAAACCAAATCCTTTTAACAAGATTTAAATATTTAATATTAATCCATGATAAATTTGCATGATTTTATCATGGATCTCCATTAACAATTAACAAAAACTTAAAACAATTAACAATTAATACATCAAGTTTTATATAAAATTGCATACAACCTAGATCTCATCTAATTAATTTTATTAACCATCAAGATCAAATCTTTTTAACATAAAACGCCCACCGGGGCATTAAAATTAATCACGAAACCCTAATTTGTCCAATTTTATTCCTTGTAATTAAAGATTCTACACGATGGCTCTGATACAACTGTTGGGTTTTACGATCTAATTAACATGAGTACACAGCGAAATTAAAGATTACATGTAGAATACATTAATTAACAAGGATAGAAGATGTATACCTTTTAGCACGAATCGATACACCGCTTAAGGTAACCGTTAACACCGTCTTCTATATACGCGTATGTATAACACCATGTGTAACCACGAGAATCAAAGTATGATACGTTCTTAGCAAACAACGAAGTATGCTAGTACTAGTAGTGTTTAACCAAACGATCACCGTAGATTGACTATCAACTAAACCGAGTGAACCTTCTTGTTCTTGAGGTTCGAACTACAACCAAACAGACATCCTTGTGGGTTCTTTGTCAATCGCACTAAGGATGAACAAGAAAAGTGAAACCCTTAGGGTTTTTAGGATCGGTCGAGCAAGAGAAGAGAGCAAGAGGAATTAGGGTTTTGATATTCTCAAGTGTTATGTAAATAATGAACCCAAAACCCTCTTTATATAGGCTAAGCTCTCCCATCTCCACAAAGAGTGGAGTTCTCGACCGACTAGGAAAAGGAGAGGGGCAAATCGCACCCTTCTTTTATTCTGTTTTTACTTATTAGTCCTTAATGTTTAACTATTAAACATTTAACTAATATATTAATTGATCGTTTATTAAAACACTAATTAAACATTGTCTACGTATTAACGTGTGCGTCCCCTTAGGCTCGAATAAATAATTAGGACATATATTATTTACGATGGACATATTCCAACAGGGTTGGGATGGCTTATGAGCAACTTTTTGTCATTCTTTCATCATTAAAATTCGATAATGTATTTAATATGAACATAAAAGTATATTACTAAAATAAGAATCTAATTATATTGAGCTCTTTTTTATGGAGAGGCAGTGGCTCTTAAACTTTCGAAAACATCTTATGTGACTCTTAACCCGGTCGACCCATTTGACCCATTTGGCCATTTCCAGTTTAGCTAAGCTTTATAGCTTTTTCGTTGATACAAAGTACAACCAACTTGACCAAATTCTATGGAAATGGGTCAAAATAGCCACCTTTTTGTATATACCGTGTTTGTACTTTCATTTTGAAGAAGATTACTTGATTACAGCGTTTGTAAAACACAGATCAATCATAAAAGTAGTTATTTATGCTTTATATATAGAAACGGTAGTTTAAAAAAGCAGGTCGAGACATGTTTTGTTTGAAAATTCTATATCGTAACACATTATCAAATTACAAGCGCAATACCAAACATCCTATGAACAGTCGCAGCTCACAATATTCCAAAAAGAAGGAAGACTCAAATTAACCTTGTATGCAGCGGAGGCTTCTATAAGTGGGAAGATCACCATCCTTCACATGTTTCATCGTACGGGGGTACTAGTGGTGGAAAAACAATCTGTATCAGTGCCTGTGATGATCATCAAAATTCAGCAGATACATCGGTCAGTATGCATATCTATTGTTCATAGTGTATCTAAATGCATAAATATGTGTGTACACATAAAATAACATATATAATAGGTATGGAAATTTCTACTAGCTAACAAAATCTACTTAACGTGTAATATACATGAAGGCTTTCACAGGCAATGCCATTGGTGCATTGACTTATAGCTTCGTTCAAGCTGTTCAAAGTGCACGTAAATTGACATATGGAGACTTACTTGATAACATGCGCAAGGTTGTTCGTGAAGCTCAACAACAACAAGGCCTAAATGCTCCTTTTGCATCTTCTACATCACAGGTTATATGTTTATTAGATTCATAGCTAGCGAAAATGTGAATATTCAACAAATTATCATTCTTCTACTGCAGGTGGCACTTTTTATAAGCTTGTAACATGTGCTAACATTTCCGTGTTGATGATTCCAGGAGCCTCAAATATCATGTTCCACAAGATTCGAGATTTACTCGGAACCTTTAATATTGTAGAAAAGGCATGCACTCTTTATAATTACTACACAAACATAAATAATGTATGGTATTTCCATATCAACCTATGCGCAGTGTAGTGTGAACAAACTCTGCGACCCTTTTCTATTAACAAATTTGCGTGTGCCGAGTATTGATTAATTTAAAGAAGTCTTTATGATCAATAAAAAAACCCTTCACCTCATAAACTGTTTTTATGAGATCATTCTAATGCTTCATGATGTATTCCTTCCATCCTATGAAGACTAGCATTGTACTCTAGCTGCATAGTAATGGAGGTGTTTGATAATATTTGAATGTCTGATATACAAAGTGTTCAGTAGCCTACAATGTTGGAAATTTAGTACAATTGTGGGAATCGGATCATACTTGGAAATGAGTTTGGAGGTACGGAGTGTACACCCATCAAGTCACTGATTTTCCCTGACTCTTTTAGTGGTTAGAATTAAATGGGTGGTTACAAACATTTAAGTGGCAGGTTTGACTACATTGAATCAATGAATGCTGCTGCTATGAAACATTTAAGTGGCCATTAATCTCTCATCAATTCATTGAATAGGTTTTGAGTAAATCCTCTATAAATAGGGATCACAATTGCATGGAAAAACACACAGAAAATAAAAACACATAGAAACGCAGGGTTCTTGATCTGTGCCTAGAACAAAAACAAACACTTGGTTTTATCCCAAGGAGGTATTCGTGTAACCTAGGCATAGGGTCGAATAATCTTCTTTGGAAAGTGATTACACGACTTCAAGTGATATTCGGTTACCATCTTGGTAATTAGCTAGGCTATTGATTATCTTCACCTTGATCTGGGATCTACTACAACCAACAATCAAAGAAGATTATTTTGTGACAATCAATGGATGCTGCTGCTATGAAACACATGGCTTCAAACTTTACCAAGCTTGATAAGTTTGAAGGGGTGGACTTTAGAAGATGGATTAAGAAGATGCGCTTCTTGCTTTCCAGCATGAGTGTGGTGTATGTCCTGACTACTCTTATTCTTGATGATGGTGATGATGCTATCGTATATCAACTCAGGAAGAGAGCCAAGTGGGACAACGATGACTATGTCTGCAAAGGTTTAATCCTCATTGGTATGTCTGATTCTTTATTTGATATTTACCATAATGTTGAATCTTCCAAAGAACTATGGGATTCCTTGGAGGCCAAATATATGGCTGAGGATGCATCAAGTAAGAAGTTCCTTATTAGTAATTTTTACAAATTAAAAGATGACTGATTCAAGACCAGTCTTGGAACAATACAATGAACTTCTTGGTATACTTGGAAGGTTTACACAACATAAGATGAACATGGATGAATCCATTCAGGTTTCATGTATCATTGATAAACTTCCACCTTCATGGAAAGATTTCAAGCACACCTTGAAACATTTGAAGGATGAATTAACTCTTGTTGAGTTGGGCAGCATCTGCGCATTTAGGAGTCCCTTAGGACGCAGGATAGTGACAAGCCAAAGGGAAACAATGTTGTTGGTCTACAATAATTGGACGTGGTTGTGTAGATCTTAGATTTAATTCTGGAAAGATTGTTTCCTTGTTTAATGTTTTGCATGTTTCTAATATTAAAAATAATTTGGTTTCAAGTGGTATTTTGAATAATTGTGGTTATAATCAAGTAACTGAAATTTGATAAATTTGTTTTGTCTAAACATGGTGTGTTTATTGGTTTTGTCCAAACATGGTGTGTTTATTGGTTTTGGTTATTTAAGTAATCATATGTTCAGGCTTAATATTGTCAATGATAATATTGGTTCAGCCTTTATGTCAACCTTTAAACTGAATGATTCAATCATATGGTATGTTAGATTGGGCAATGTCCACTTTAATAATAATATGCAAGATATGTCTAAGGATGGGTTAATCCTTGTTTTGACATGGACACTAAAAAATGTAAGACTTGCATGCTGACCAAAATTACAAGAAACCATTTTAAAATGTAAAACTTGAAACTGATGATTTGGGAGCTGATCTGTAGTTACCTATGTGATTTGAATGTTATTCCCTCATTAGAGAATAAGAAATACTTTGTGACATTTATTGATGATGCTTCTAGGTTTTGCTATGTTAGTTTATTACATACTAAGGATGAAGCATTAGATAAACTTAAAGTATTTAAAACTGAAGTTAAATTACAACAAAGGTCCTTGATCAAAAGATTCAGGACTGATAGGGGAGGTGAGTACATGGATACTCTGTATTTTCAGTCTGTTGGTATTATCTATGAAACGACTGCCCCTTATACTCCAAAACAAAATGGTATAT
>BQNB010025095.1:0-60021 GCA_026074375.1 Tanacetum coccineum
ATTCGGGGTAAATCACATGTGATTCGGGGTAAATCACATGTGATTTGAAGTATACTTATGTGATTTGTATTAATTTCAAATTGTAGCCTCTAAACCTATCTAAATGACTTGTAATTTATTGCAAATCACAAGTGATCTCACTATATACCTCAAAACTAAACTAATTGGTTAAAATCAAAAATGATTTACCATCAACAAATGTTGCATTTTCATCATCATTTGTATCACCACTTCGAAGATCATCTTCAAAAACAACCCGAACTTGTTTAGGAACACCAACATCATTCACAAAAACCATCATCATCTGTATCACCACTTTCGAGATCATCTACAAAAACAAACCGAACTCATTTATCCAATTACAAAAATACTTTCAAGCAAAATCAAAACCTAAAAAATAAGAAACAAAAAAGCAAAACCTAAAAAATCACATGTAATTTTACCTGTAACTTCTTCTATAATGGCATATGGATCTGTAACTTTTTGGTATAACATCCATTAAATGATTTTCGTCCATTGTTCGACGATCTACGGTGATTTACGACGATCTATTTGTATTTTCCGGTGATCGATGGTGATTACAGTCCTAGCATGAAGCGACGATGGTTGTTACGGTTTTCCGGCGACGTTTGTGGTGTTTTCTGGCGAGGTTATTGTGTTTTCGGCTGATTTACAGTCCTAGAATGAAGCAGCGGTGGTTATTATGTTTCCGATGGGGGTTTGTGGTGTTTCCGGCGAGTTTTGTTGATTTTCCGACGATGGTTGTTGTGTTTCCGGCGAGGGAGGGTCGGAGGGTACGGGTGTGTGTTTTTTTAAAAGAGAGAAAGTGAATAATTAAATGAGGGGTAGGTGGTGATTTTTTGGATTTTATATATGGGTGAAAGGTTTGATAATAGCCATTAGATGAAGATGAGATCAATGGTTCAGATTTGTTCTTTTGTTCTTTGAGTAGATGGTGATCTACAAGGATCTCACCTCTACCATCCATACATGTTAGGGGTCTGACCATTTAAGTTTAAAACTACAAACTTGATATATAACATGTGTGACTTATGAAGAACTTATTCTTGGTGTATTTATTAGAACCTATGATCATCTTTTTTTCTCTAATATATGATATTTTATGTTTCTGGCTATTATCAAGCTATGTAATTTTCAGTGCTACAGAGATAACCCGAACACCGAGTTGAGAGATAAGTTTAACAACATAAACAAGATTATCAAGTCTCATGTGTTTTGCAACAAAGATGGAATCTATACAAACTCCACAACACACGTCGTTTACAAAGAAGTTTTATTTCGTATTTGAATTACCAACAGGGGCACAGCCAGAAAAAAATACCGAGAGGGGGCAAAAATTTTTTTTTGTCAAATCGAATAGACAACGGAAAAATACGCGTCATCACTAAATTTAATAAATACTCCGTGTCTAATTTGATTTTGCTAAAAATGACAATAAAAAAATTTAAAACAAGTCTATAAAGTTAGATAGGTACATAAATACTATAAAAAATACAGACTCTTTTATTTTTCTTCCCAACCCATGTGACTTTGGTGTACGAAGTCTTCTCTTTCATCCCATCTTCTCCACCCACACTTGCCTTCTTCACCATCACTATAATTCAAGATTTCAAAGCCTCCATTGCAACACCCAAAATATATTTTGCATCCTAAAAAACAAATTGTTCTTTTCAATTTACATAACACAATAATTTTTAGGGGGGCAAATTAAATAAATACCTCGAAAATTCAAAAATGTTACACTACACAATTTTTCGGTGGGGGGCAATTGCCCCTTGTGCCCCCCTCCTGTCTCCGCCCCTGATTACCAACATAGAATTGTATCAAGATAACGGCTTAATTATTTTTCTCAATATATATTACACGCTAGGTTTTACAACCATTTTCATTTTTGGCTTGTCTTATCATGAAGCTAGCCCGCCCATCCGGGCGGGCTATGAAACTAGTATATGTATATATAGATAAATGCTTACGCTACAAGGCTTAGTGGGCTCATGCGTTTATATATTACAGTAGTTAACACATACTCTACGATGTCAGGAATCATATGACACTTTAAATTACAACACACGCCACTGAAATATCTACTGCTAATGTGTAGACAAGCCATGAGCATGTATGAATCCAAATGACGTCATAAACTGAACATTGTGTATTACTTCATGCTAAACGCATCACATCATATAACACTAAGTCCGGACGTAATGGTCTACCACCGTAGTGAGTGACAAAGAATTGACGTACGTGCTTAACACATGTTAATTTAAGATAATTTACATGCTGTATCGAATTAAAGTTGTAGCACTCATATAATCATAGAAACAAACGATTGATAATCACAACTAGCGAGCACTTGTTAGTAATTTGAGTTTGAACTTTATATTATAGCGTCATCAATTTTTTTTGCCAAATATGAGAGCAAAAGTGAGGTTAAGCGTTTCACGTTTATATAATCTTGAATCAAACTTTAGTCTACTATCTATGTATGCATTAATATTTTTGAGTTAAGCTCGTGTCAAAGTTGTTTTTATCAATATTCATTTCTAAGCTATTTGTAGCTGATTTGTCAGGTTTTCGAATTATGTGTAGTCATTTTTTTTTCTTGTTTTCATAACCATACCTTGAACGAAAAATGATTCTAAAGTATGCTACATAAAATCAAAAACGAAAAATGATAACACAAAAAATTAACTACATGTTTAGTCCGTTTCAAGCCGTCAATGACTCAAAGTATATAAAAATAGACCCGTTGTTTGTTTCTAGCTAGCGACTATCTTTCTTTTGTTCAATTATATGTGATCATAAAATTAGATGTGCTACACTTGTAACTATAGAAGTATTGGTGTATATCTTCAATGGTTTGTTAGATGTTTAAAATATAGAAGTACTCGTATATTTTAACATTCTCAATAGTTTGTTAGATACTTTGATCACAATGCAACATAACAAACATGCATATTACAACTTGTGCTGAAGCATGAGAAGACTCGAAACGTCAAGAGGTGTTGAGAATATATGTTTAGACCGTTTAGTTTAAATATCTTCATATTTGCACTAACACTTTGAATTATTAATATAAACACAAAAATAACAAAGATACCTGCCTTTAATTGGTTGAAATTGTTTAAGGGGTTTTATGAATCCACCGCAACGAAGATAATTTTGGATTGATTGGTTAATAGTCTGTTAATACTTCATAGATCAAACTTCTTCTATAGAGGGTTTATATTGTAATTCTACACAGACAGGCAAGTCGCACAAAGAACTTAATGATGGTCGGCTGGAGGGCGGATCTGCTAGGGCTTGAGGAGAGGGTGGAGTTTGTTGGTCTTTTCTGCTTTGTAGGGTGGAGTTTGTTGGAATTTGGACATCCTGTTGGTTGTAGGGTTTTGTGCGTGTTTATGTTTTACATTATCATCCCTAACTACCAATTGTAGATGATTATTCATCATCGTAAACAAATGATTACCTGAGTCTGAACATACGGGCTGTAATAGTCGTAACCACTACAAGTGGCACCCTTGGCCCTACGCACCATCCCACTGTAGCAATCATCGGCAGGATCAGACCAACCATCTGTAGGAATGTTTAACTATTTACTCAGGTTAAAGTTAAACATACATCATCATCAAAAACAATAATGAGACGATACATAAAACTCAGGATAAGCTTAGGTTTGTTAACCTGGATTAGTTGTTCGATTCGAATCTGGTTGTAAGTGAAGCTGAGAGGCCTGATTATGCCTTTGGCCGAGACCTATGGTGTAAACAGTACATTACAGCTCTTTTCTAAGAGGCTGGGTATAATAACTACGGTATCACGTAAATATAAAACTATAAAACACTTATAATCAATGGCGGATCTTGAACATTTTTTTTAAGAGGGCCGAATTATTTTTAGCATACCAAAATAAATAAGTGGACAATAACTTTTAGACGGAAAGAGTAATTTTTACACTACTCGTCACGAACTTTGAGGGGGCCGGGACCCTCCCTTGCCTCCACTAAAATCCGCCACTGCTTATAATTGACAATATTAATACGTGCATGTCGATTACTACTAACCTTCCTTAATTTCACGATAGATTCGTTTAAGGCGGTTAATCTCACCCCCCGCTTTGTACATTTCAGGACCTGTGCATCCAAAATGATACAGAGAAAGTGAGAAACCCATTCCTTCAAAGTGCTTACAAACTAGCCCATAAAAGATCACGCCAGTTTGCACCAACGGCTAAAACTTGTTTCATTCATATAAGGCTAAACCTAAACTATAGAAATAATACGTTTAGCAGAGTAAAATTCAATTCTACATTTCTACAACATTAAACACAACAAAGGGAGAATAAAAACCTGCCAAATTTTCACTCAATTCTCCCAGCCTGGTCAGTTTCTCTTTAGTGAGACCTGGACACAAGCCCCATCGTTAATAAAGAATGTAAACCAAATATAATCCTAATACATGAGCAAACAACACTTATTCTAAGGCATTTGATGAATGCAAAATCTTTGATCAATCTTGCGTTGATAACTATGTACAGAAGGTGAATAGAAAACAAAGCATTGTTATTCTATATTTATCCACATGAAAGTTTTGGCAAAGAAAACAGAATGTAGCAATTCATATAATACATGGAAAGACCGACTAACCATCAAAAGAATCGACTATAGATTCGAGGCAAGACAAGTAAGATACAGCAGTTGCTTTCGTACCTGGATGAAAAATAGAGAATTAAGACAGAAGACACCGAGAATAAACATAACTTGTAATCTATGTATGCTGATAATCAACAAAAAGTGAAGGAATATATGACTGCAAGAAAACCAAAACGTTATTAGTTGTGGTAATTACTAGAGGCATGCAACAAAATATATAGTATTTTATGTATTTGAATTATATATATAAAGTTATATGTCACTTATTTGTTGTAATCTCAAGCCAATGCCTTAGATCATCTTTTAGAAAAGTTTTTTACATGCGTCCACAAGGTCCATTGTATAAATTTTTTTAATTTTAGCAGTTGCAACCCATTTTTAGGCCGAAATTGCCAGAATTGTTTGAACGTTACATAAAAAAAATTAAACTGGAAGTCTGCAACTGATATGGATATTAAAGAGTGTTGCATAATGATTGTAGTAGCTGATGCAATAGGAAGTATAAAAATTGGGTTACGGGTACAAGTAGCAAAACTAGCGGGTCGAGTCGAGTTTGGTAGCATGTCAAAACGGGTTCAAACCAAAGTGGGTTCGGGTCAAAACAAGCTGTTTCAAATTCTGAGTCAAATGGGTTCCATTTACGGGTTGGGTTGGCCCACAAAATTATAATATAATAAATAATACAAAAACATCTCTTTAGGTGTACTCTCTCGATTCTAAAAAAAGATAATTTGAAATGTAAAACTAGTATACTGCTACAGAAAAAAACAATATAGAATTAGTACATCAATCATTAAGGTTTTGGTTCCATATTGCCCGTTCTGATTTGGGTACATCAGTCAGTCATAACCAAATTACTAAGAAATAGTCACATACCGGATGGTTCATAGTCAGTGAGAATAAAGTTGCACAGAACTTTCCAGCCGTTAATGCTATTGCAAGTAACTTCAGCCATGTAGGTGCCGCGATTTCCTTCTTCGATGGCCTCTATGATCATGTAGAAGTGATAACACTCGTTTACTTTTAAGTACTTGCACTCCATAAATTCAAAATCGTGGAGGTTGTTGTGTTCACCCTTCTTAACATGCTAAAAAACATAGTTCATAATTAGTTATAGATGAAAATCTAAAGTTGAGCGCAATGTTGAAAGCACCATACCTTCTCGCACGCACTGTTAAAGGCAGCAACAGCAAAGTTGCCAAGGATACCAACAATTGAATGATCAACTTCTATTGACCTTCTCCCTCCATCAACTAACTCTGGATTTATTACATCAGCTTCACGCTGCCAGTTAAACACATGAAATATATTCATATGTGTAAAAACCATCTAACCCTAAAGAAATTAAAAAAAAAATTCATATACATACAGTCCCCTCATCAAACTCTTTAAATTCCAGCCAAATTTTCTTCTCATTTTCATCAAAACGCGAAAACATGCCTGCTAAAAGGAAAATCGTACCAAGTGTTAGCTCATATGTAAGCAAATAAAGAAAATACACACACACACACATAAGCATGTCAAACCAATAACAAAGACAAGTTAATGAATGTGCAGACTTGCTTTTTGTTGGCAGAAATATAACAATTAATAAGAAAGTGGCAATACAAAATAGCAAAGAATACCTTGCCCTGTCAGATCTACCACCGGCTTGGGGATTGCCAGATTGAGTCTACCAAGTCTAGAAAACTTTGGGTCCTGCATAGGTCCCTCAAAAGTCTCGCACTCGTCGTCATCTGACTGAAGAAATAACCAACAAAAAATGTTGTCAAGAATGTAGAGTATGTGCATTATCAGAAATTGTAACCATAAAACTAAGTCAAAACTGAGCAGAGCACCAAATTCCCAGACATCTGATGAGTGTATCTATGTACCTCAACAAGTTTAATTCCTGGTTTTGTAGTCATGAGAAGGAGTCTTGATTCCGCCTGAAATACATTAATAAGTTATCATGACATGAATTAGTACATCAATCATCCAGTAACAAACAGGAGGTATTAGAGTGGTATCACGAAAAAATTTATGTTTGTATGTATAAGAGCCACAATGATGGCTATCACTTCTTTTTTGTCTTTTTTTTAGCAAAACCTAATGCATTTACTTATTCCTTTCAAGTTTTCAACGCATTTCTACAGATAATCTTGAGAATGTTTGGGGAATAAATCTAATTTAGGCTTTTTTTTTCAAATTTTTTTATGACGCTGGCTGAAAACATAACATATTTTAACTTCTCCAGTTCCAATATCAGGCAAAGTGAATCAAAGAAAAGTGCAAAAGAAAAGCTAATCATATAAAATCTTACTTTCGGATAAGAAAGCTTGCAACCCCTCAGTCTATCAGGTAGAAACTTAAGCTTTATCCAGTCAAAAGGCAGATCCCTGATGTCCTTGCGGTAGAGAGTAACAAAACGAATGACTTCCTCAACAGAATCCAATAAGAGTTTAGAATCATTGTTGTTCTTCGGGTGTGTCTCCAAATGGTTCTTGATAGCAATTAATTGCGTAGTGAGCTTGGACAATTGCTTTGAATGTTGAGATGGAACGCTCCCTATCTTGCTTCCAAGGTGGGAATAGTCCAACATGATCTGAAGTTTGAACAAAGCAAATTAAAGAATGAAAATCAACAGACAAAGACAAACCAAATATATTGTTAAAAGGAAGGGGGTGATGAGAAATAAATAATGTCACCAAGAAGTAAGGAACTATGTTTGGAAAACTGAAAGTGATAGAACTTGAACTGAGATTCACACATATAGCTTGAAAAACATATATATCATAATATGCGGTGTGCTTGCTATGTCTAACGGCCAGAATATCAAATGAAACAAACAATAACATATTGATTTCCTAATTAAGATTTGATTTGTTTCAAGTCAGTTTGCCAAAACCCATTCTATTTTTGTTCTTCAATTGCAATATCAATAAGATTCTGTAAAAACTAAACTTTATAACTGTGAATACAGAAATTAGCTAATCAAGCCTGATAATATTAAGATTTTATAGGTTAACAAAACGATACATAAGTATTTATTATTACTTATATAGATATGAATATTCCTAAGAAACTAGTACTAATTAGCTACTGCAAATCATCATGAATGAATAAACACTTAAATATCCAAACACGAAGAAAAAAGTTAACTAATTGCTAGTCTTATTAGTGGATCTTACACCAGCATAAATTTCCTCCTGAGTTTGCTTCTTGCCTGCTTCCATGGCCGCTATTAACTCACGCCGTTCCTCTGGGTATAGAAGTGATAAATTCAACTAATTCAAAAGTTAAATTAGCTGACTCATTTCTAGATCATTATGAATGAATTAAAGACGGAGAAATGCTACATCCACATAACTTTTACATAAACAAATCCACATAATGATATGTCAATCAATTATTGGTGGTGAAAATAAAAAAGAGAAAATACACTAAAACATGATTGGTCAATTATATTTGCCACATCATTATGTAGGAGTTTGTTTGTAAATATTATGTGGATGTAGCATTTCTCTTAAAGACGTACTGCTTGAATAGAAAAAACACGTACACACTAAATCCTTATTTAAAATTGCTAGTAATAATGAAGTCTTACACCATCATAATAAATAGCGCCATGGGTTTCAGTGTTGCGTTCTTCTTCTTCTTCTTGTTCTTCTTCTTCTTCTTCTATCACCTCAGGCTGTTCCGATGGCTTATCACTGTTCTCCAAAATCATAGTTTAAATGTAATAAATATCAAACTGTTACAAGCCAAAATGTTATGTGAGTTGCATGAGCATGGCACATGAGATGCACTTGAGATTTTCCACAATGGCCAGTAAGAGAATTTGGCGCCAATTTCATCTTTAAATAGTCGTTCCTTTTTTTTGGTAAAGGAGATTACCCGGTAAAATAAAATAGTCGTTAGCTTGTTTAATTCATTCCTAGCTTTTGATAATTCAATCTCGTTTCTCTTTCAATCTTGTAAACAAACTCATTTGTATAATTCCGTCATTGATATCAAACTATTTTCGTGAATTGTTCTTCATTTCCCAATTCGCCTAACTGTATTGGGTTTCTTAAGTGAATTCTAATATGGTATCACAAACAAACAAAAAGAAAATATAATTTAATGTATACATACACGCTCTTGTTGTTCTTCTTCTTGTTCTTCTTCTTCTTGCGATCCATGTTCGGATTACCCTAATTTGCAAATTGGTGACGAGAGGAGGATGTATATCTATCCTATATTTGCTTTTCAGCCCTTAATTTTTTATATTTTATAATTTTTACTTCAACCCACAAGCATTTTAATTGTTGTGTGCCCTTTTGTTAGCCCCTTACATTGTTTTCTTGAAATCTCATACACCTCGATAAATAATTTCTACCTATATATGAGGCAAGACATGAAATATTTCATGCTGACTGGACCATGTGACTAAGCATGTTAATGCTGACTGGATAGACCTTATTGCCTATGAGCATGTTTTTCGGTCGCTCTCTATTTACGTTTGAACCAGTAAAAAAAGAAAGGTTCTGTAAAAAGTATTTTCAATCTTGAAATGTCCTACTAACTTAATGTTTGCAATACTCTAGTATAACATATTTTAACAAATCTGATCATACACAAAAGCTTTAACAAAATGTGATCATCAACACAAACATACTTTTTTTCACTCTATAGTTTTGTATAGCATTTCCAAGGAAATCTTCAAAACCTCAACAACCACAATTCTTTTCTTTCAGACTTCATAAAACATGTGGGGTGCTGGATTCTTTGTTGTTTCAGAGTTAATGTTGCATATGAGCTTGTTTTTCAATATGTTTAAGATAAGTTCAACCCGGAACCACTTTGAAATGATTAGAAAAAGTACCCTTTGTAGTCTCCATTGCCTCACCCTCCAATTTGATTCCTTTGCCTTTTCCAGATTCTCTTTGGTTGCTAGTCCCGGCTCTTGAACCACCTTGAACGGCTACCTCATCCGACTTGTCAATAGAAGCATTAACCGTCTCCTCAACGTAAGCTGTAAAGTTATAAAATTTATTGAATTAGCATAATATATATTATCGATGTATACATTGTAATATGAATAATGTCTTGATGAAAACAAAACCACTACACTAAAACGCTAGTTGTCCTTTAAATGTTATCTGTTCTATAAATGCTCCTTTAATCTACATGAAGAAGTATATAGATAATAGATAATGTAGTATAGATAATCAAAGGCATAGCTAAGTATGTGAAAATAGTAGAAGTTGGTGCAAGGGACGGGTTACAGAATGAAAAGAATAAGGTACCGACATCGTCGTATGTGAAGTGTCGCTTTCTCATGTTTGCCTAGACTCGATTTGATGATATTTCTTACTTCCTCCAGCAAAATTGAAGCAGCGGTAAGAGCATATTAATTTTTTTAATTGAAAATTATGTATGGATAATCACATACATTAGGTGTCAACATAAAAAAAATTTAAGCAACCTGACCGAAGTTAAAGGAAATGAAATGTTAACTAAATATCTTACTTGATACAGTTGTGTACGTAAAAGTCGCGAGGAGCTGCCAATTCTCCATTCGCAATTGCTAAGTATTTAAGTTAGCTTGTGCACCTTCGTTCTTCATTTTTTTCTCAGAATAATGTGAACTTCCTAAAAGATACTCAGTGTGTCAAATATGTAGAACAAAAGTATAAGCACACAGATTGAATGGCTGTCTAATATAGATGAAAACCACCTCACTACCTAGGTGTACAACAAATTATGCATGGTTTTAGTTCTTGTTTAACAAAACCATAACAATATGTCATTAGTTTAGAACTTTATGTTACCTTCACCACACATTTAACTAAAGTGAAATCCACGAACCACTTTTACATATGATATATAGGCAATTCTGTATATTGCAGTCACCATCATCTCTAAAGAACAATAATCTAAGGATAGTATAAAAAGTTACCTGCCGCAATTTTACATAAGGTCCAACATCGGAATCATTCTTCACTGGCTCACCAATAGTTTCTATTTCAGCCTTGAGGGCTTCGTTCACATTGTAGCTCGATAGGCTGCCAGGTACAACCAACAACACATTTAGAAAATTGATTTTGCCTACTTAAGAGCCATATATAGAAGGTTTTTAAGTAATGATAACACCCGAGAGATTACCACATACCTTTCATAAGTGGCATTATGCGTGCTATATTCTGTATGTGACACTATGACTAGAAGCGGATGTGGGTGTTGTTTATGTCCAATCTGCAGAATTAGTCCAAAAAAATATGTTTGAACTCATATTCGGCGACCGGATTATGGATGCATATTGCAAAACGCAAAAATAAAATTTAATGTTGAGTCTTTCGCTTGCTACTACTTGAAGAACATTCAAGCATTTCTGATTCTGCCTCCGAACAACATTATGGCGATCACCATCAAGCGGATTAAACCGACACACTCCCAAAGCAGACACCAATTTCATTATACTATCAAAAATCTGACGTGGCTGCAAACTGACTTAATCGGCAATATAGTTACATCACCACGCGATCCTTTTCCAACCTGATTATAAACAAAATCAAACCAACACTTAGTAATTCTATCCAATATTTTCAAAAATATTATTTTTCAAATAACCCAAAAGCAAATAAGCCATAAGGCCACTATATAAGCCGAAACAAACACCCCTCGTGTTTGGATTGGCTTTTTAGCCCGTTTATGGGCTTATTTGATTTTGGAATAGTCAATAAGGTCACTTTTTCGAGCTTATCAACTTAGGCTTATTGGCGTAAACCAATAAGGTTAAAAAGTGAGCTTATGGGCTATTCTAAAATCAAATAAGCTCATAAGCAGGCTAACAAAAGGTAGTCCAAACACTTTTTGTAGCCTATTTTAAAACTTATATATAGGGGGAAAGTTTCAAAATAAGGCACAAAAATGTGAGTTTACAAAACATATGTCCATAACCAAATTAGCCATAACCCCACTATATAAGCCGAAACAAACACCTGGAAAGATATATAAGTTATATGGCAGTACCTCCAGGGCCAAGAGTAGAACAACAACATCAACTTTTTGTTCTTATACAAAACATTACACAGTTTGTTCCAAGATGTAGTGTTTTTGTAATTTCTACTCCTACTTTACCAATTCTACACATGTAGCGCCACTTTAGATATTAAAGCAATCATGTGCAAATAATAAACACATTAGCGCCACTTTGTAGTACTTTACCAATTCTCCACATGTAGCGCCACTTTAGATATTAAAGCGTACTTTTGTAATTTCTACTCCTACTTAACTGCTTTAATATCTAAAGTGGCGCTACATCGGGTTTGTTTATTTTAAAACACGGCCAGTACGCAAAATTACCAAAATGATCGTAGATCATTACATGAAACGGAAGCATTCAGTAACATGGCCATTTAGAATCCTATCTTGATTCAGAGGTTAAAAAAAATTAAGAACACTATTGGCCATTTAGTCAATTTATGACACACTTCGAGCGCAGTAGAGTAAGTATTACATTCTTATATGCTTTTACATTTTGATATACGTAAAAGGTTTATGTTATTAAGGTCTTGGTTTCTGACAGGTCCTAACAATAGCATCTAAAAGAAAAAAGGAAGAACAAAAAGAGATATATACTAAACTTTTCGTGCTTCACTTTCTGGCCTGAACGGAACTAAAATTGAGCTTGTTTAAAGGCTTGGGCTTTGGCTAATGTGAGTTTTCTAATTCGTCCTTGGTGAATCTTAATCCTTTACTATCTCTAGTTAGGCTTGGATTACAAAATATGTCAGAACCTTGTATCAGTAACCATGGTAACAATCTGGATGGTTTGAGTTTGTTTTCGCATACGTCTGTACATAGCCTATCCGTATTCCAGGTAATTCTATATTCATTTTTTTAATTGTGTTTCTTTTGAGCCATGTAAAATTAGGCTAATCGAACGTTGCGACAGCTTCCTAATAAAAGTCCCTAATAACAGCCAATAATACCCCATAATAATACACCATTCAAACAGCCCCTAATAACAACCACGGCTCCTGAAATATGCAATTTGGCTATTGAATGGAGGCTGAATAACCTCTATTAACAGCCCTTAATAAGACACATACGTCCCTAATTATAGCTCCTAATAAGATGCCATCCAAAAGCCCCTTAACCTTTTTGACTTCATTCACCAAACACACAAAAGGAAACGGGAGGAGGAGATATGCAACAAACCAAAAGCGAACAAAAAATTATGATGCATACATATATGAAACAACAAACCTGCAACTTAGACTTCTCTCAATTTTGGATCTCAACTTTACGTCGTCACAATTTTTATATCTGCAAAAAAATAAGTGCCGAAATCATAAACGCTTCTCTAATATTTTGGTGATAATAATGATTCGTTGCCTTAAATCCATCAAATCAAACCAAAAGCACACCCACATGTTGTTCCTGAAACTTTTTTTATCGTATAATCAAAATTAATTTTCCCCCAAATCAAAAGAAAGTCTTAATAGTATAAAACACGAACCTGCAAATGCATAAACTTGTACGTTTATGAATATTATTGCACCTAACAATGGTATAGTTTGTGTTGAAGATGGATCTGGATTTGTGTTTTAGAGAGATCGGTTAGAGAGAGAGAGAGAAAAGAAAGAGGATGTGTGGTGTATGTGTTTGGTATGTGGTTTTTACACGTGTATGAAGCCCGGGTCATGCAACCGGTAAGAATCGTACTATTTAGTTTATAATATGAAATTATTTACATTATATGAGATGATACCAAACACTGTTTTGCGGGATGTAAAAAAAATAGAAACATAAACTGACCTCTTTCATGGCCTCCTTAATCATGCGTTTCACAATGCGCCCTGCAGCTTGCGATTTTTGTTTTTTCTCCAAGCTTGTGACTTTGTTACTCCGTATATAGTTCATCTTGTTCTTGGCCTCTAAAGATATACTCAGAAAACAGACTGCAACAATATCAGCAAGTGAAAGCGGCGTTAGCTATTTTTAAATCTGAGAACACGCTGCAACAATATTATTTATTCATATACCTATTCTTATGTTTTTGTAAGAGTTCCTATCATCCCTTTGGCGGCCTTATATTTTTCTTCAATCAAAGCAGGCTGTACTACCAGAATATACCTAAACAATATGTAAATGAGCAGACATTAGTGAAGGGAAAAAAACTGCTAAAAGTACATTTCTGATATCGGGTCGTTTTCACCCACAAAAAGGTATCCGAGCCCGCCATGGCTGCAAACACTTTTTTTAACATGTCGCCACGCCAAGATACGGACACCCATGGTGTTCCAGCAAGTGATTACAGGTGGAAAATAATGAACACACAAAACTCATACCTCTTCATCAACAATTCCATATTTTGGTCAATATAAGACTATCATCCATATACCTCAACGCAATGCCATTATTAAGTGCCTATGGGAATCAAACAAAACACAATCACCTGAACGCACCCACTGGAAACCATCATCATCCGTTTTCCCCATCGTTTCTCCATCATCAAGCCATTCATTTTTCCTATAACAAAACATCAACACATAAATTCCAACCAATCAATAATCGAAACCAAAACCCAAACCCCTAATCTTTTTTATATAAATCTAAATTTTAATACACATAAAGTAGGTCAAGAAAACATAAAAGAATTTTAAAAAACTCACAACTGGTATCATGTTTTAGTTTTCCACATTTTCGACGTTTTTCTCTTCCTTCCGCCTTTGTTGTTCAATTTTAGAAAACATGAAAACACCACAATTAATTAATCAAATGAATAACCTCAATCAAATTAAAATCAAAACTAAAGGGTTTTTCCTATAACAAAAGAAATCAGCTATTGATCATAATTAATGCATATGACAAACAGTTTTGATGCTTTACATACTTGGGTTGCTCTGGGAGACCTCAGCAGTGTGTATAATCAAAAAATGTCGGTGGCCTCTTATAGGTGAACGGCGTGGGACTGATAAGCCAGAGAAGATGGATCGTGATGGCTCATTTGTACACCAAAAAAATCGCAGTATCACCCCGTTGGTGTAAATCGATTGCTTGGATTTGGCATCAATCAAACATGTTTATGTTGAGAAGTGTTTTTAGAGAGAGAGAGAGAAAAAATGGTGGATGAAGGAGTTTCTGTGAGTTTCTAGAGAAAGAGGAAGACGGAGAGAGACAAAGAAGAAGGGGTGTGTGTGTGAAACGTGTTAGCAATGGAGGAAAGAGATAAGCCACGTGGGTTTTACTGAAAAATGAAAAGGAGATAGTGAAGAAGAACGGGTCGGACTCTCATTTAATGCAGCTCATTAAACACCTCGGGGCAACAATCTCGATCTTTAATATATATGTATAATAATGACATTATGCACTTTTTTTATCATGAAGTTCTTTGTCTTCATCTCGTACACTTTGCATATTCCGTATCAAGTACGTTGCACATTCAGTTGTGGACTAGCGTATAATTCACTAAACTAATTCTTGATCTTTTAGTATCATGTTATTAATTATTACTCCCTCCGTCCCTAAATAAGTGTCCACTATTGACTTTTAGAGTTTTTTTTCATTAACTTTGACCTAAAATTATTTTGTTTATGTTATATAATACTTAATGAAAACTATATCAATGAAAATACATTTAAAACTCAATCTATTTATATATTTTGCATCAAGTATTATATAACACAAAAAGAAATAATTAAGGTCAAAGTTGCAAAAGAATGACTTCAAAAGTAAACAGTGGACACTTATTTAGAGACGGAGGGAGTATACAACAATAAATGATTCTTTGTAGTGTGTTGACTTGTTAAGCACGTGTTGTTTGTTGTATAATTCTCTAACAACCTTGAAGGAATCTGAAAGCTCATTCAACATTTTTTTCTTAAATACTTCATTGTTTTTTTATCTCGTGAATAAGAGTATCATTTGACAAAATTAGCTCACTTAAGATAAACCACATCCGCAATGCAGTAACTTTTTTATATAATTACATTTATTACAAACAGAGCTTCGGGAGCAACGTCAACAATAGGGGTGAGCATGGTTCGGTTTGGTTCGGTTTTTGTATAAAACCGAAACCGAACTGAAAAATTTCGGTTTTTGATTTTTAGAAACCATTCGGTTTCGGTTTTGTGTCGGTTTGGTTTTTCGGTTGTCGGTTTATTTTCGGTTTGGTTTTTCGGTTTCTATACGACTTATCGAGCTTTGCTTTTGCAAAGTCGATTTGGAATATACCATAAACTAACACCTTCAAAGCTTTAAAGAAACAATCCAAATAAGAAAAACCAAAGACACAACAATGATAATAAGAAACAAATGATCATATAAACCCTTAAAAATTATTTATGTGTTATAAAGCAACACAATAACAACGATAAAAACCTAATAAACATAAAAAAACTCATAGAAGAGAACTTATTATGTGTCATAAATGACATGTACAAGAAGTATATAAAACAAAGAGTAGTTACTCGACATGATATAGTTAATCTAGCGGAGCATATTTATCGACCCTTAGCTTCAATCACAACTTATTTTTGTTCCCATGTTTATAAAGATCGGTTCGGTTTATATCGGTTTTATTTTAATGCTAAAACCAAACCGAACCAAAAACTTCGGTTTTTCCAAAATCCGAAAACCGAACCATCGGTTTTTCAATCGGTTTCGGTTTTTTAGGTTTCGGTTCTTCGGTTTTTTTCGGTTTAGGTTCGGTTTTTCGGTTTCATGCACACCCCTAACATAAGTGACCAAAAGTGTTAATAAGTGTGACCATATGGTGTTTAAATTGAAGAAATGTGTATTTTGTGTGACTAATGTTCATCCAATGGCCACATGATCTTTATGTTTGTGTGGCCTTTGCTATAATTTAGTCACACAAGCATGTTTTTTGTGGGGATTTAGTCACATACAAGTAACCAAAAAGTGGCTAAAAGCGTTAATAAGTGTGACCATATGCTTTGTAAACTCAAGTAAATATGTATTTCTTTTTACTCGCACAAAGTCAATATAGCCCGATATTTGTATATACCCAATAACCAATCTTAGCCACTCATTTTTTCATCAAAAATAAAAAACTCACTTTCCACCTCTTTTTAAAAAAAATTAAAAATCTCTCACACTGTTATGGTTACGCAAAACAAAAACATATCATCGCGCGAGAATTAAATTTATCTTTCTATAGAGGGGCGAAACTATGTATTTGAGAACTTTTATTATTATTTTATGAAGTCATATAGATTATGAAATCATATACAGATTTTATGAAATCATATATGATTCGTTATACGAATGATATATGATTCGTTCCACGAATCATATATGATTTTGCAATTCGTGACTGAAACAAAATCTGAAAATAAGTTCGTTTAGAATCACAAATCATATATGATTTTCATGAAATCATAATGATTTCATGAAAATATATATGATTTCGTTATAAGAATCATATTTGATTCGTTATACGATCATATATTATTCAGTTATACGAATCATATATGATTTTCGCTATTCGTGACTGAAAAATATATGTCCAATATTAAGTCAAAACAAAAGGTGAATATGTCATTTTGTGTATTTACTTTCTAATTCTGATTTTTGAGCATAACCATGCTATAGAGTATGAACCGTGTAAGATAATTATACTCCGTATTATATAAAGAGTTTAGTAGAAATACTTATTTAAAACATGATGTAAATAAACTTCATTTTGTATCGAAGTATAATATAAAAGAAATGATATTTTCTCTTACTTGTTATTCTTACTAATCTTCCTACTCACAGGATGACAAATGACACTGTTGACGGTTTTGATGAACAAAGATAATGAGTGGAAAACACATGTTATATTTTGGTGTGAGAGATAAGTAGGAAGATATAGCGACTGGAATCATCTGAGGTCAGCTGAACAGGCCTGATAATATAATAATTCATGTCTCATTGGATTTCACAATAAATACCAAGATTTAAAAAGTTAAAAGAAAAGCCATTTATGTACGTTATTTACATCGAGAGTTTGAGACCATAGTACACAAATGTGACTCAAAGATTCAGGAATCTACACTTCATAAAGAAAGAAAAAACATGTTTTAACTAACTACTACGGAGTAGTAACTACCATTCCACATAACCTAACTTTTTTCCTACACCTAACTTATGCAACTTCTGAACAAGATCTAATCAAACCCAAATTATAAAGAAACTTTTCTGATCGATTCCGAAACAGATTTCCTAACGAGAAGCCGCCCGTTTGTTGTCGAGGTGCTTTAGAACTTGATAACGTTTCGTCTTCCTTCACTTTTAGTATGGTCTCGCCGATTGCATTTCTAACTGCTTCGATTGTTTCACTTTTAACTTCAGTGCCTGATGAATCAATAACATAGAAAGCGTTTACAGCTTCGGATCCTCTTGTTGTTACTTCTGCCCGAGTCACTGAAAGCCCATTTTCTCTAAAGATTCTGGTCACATCAGATAATAGCCCGAGTCTATCTTCACCACATAGTTCTAGTCTTAGACCCTGTATGAAACAAGTAATTTATGAGAAATACTAGTTTTGACTTTTGAAAGTCAATTGTACCGATAGACTTAAGGGACCCGGAAAAAAACAGGAACAATAAACTGTAACAAAACAAGTTTTTGGACTTCATACCTCCGACACTCGTCGCTTGATAGCTGCCTCAAGACAATGAATTACTCGTTGCCTCTCCGCTTCTGAACTAATGGGGCATCCATCAGTATGTCGGATATAAAATTCCTAAATTTTTAGTAGACGAACACAAGTAAGACACAAAATACACTAGCATCACCATTTCATATACTTAATAAGTGTTACAACAATCTACCTGAAAAGCCTCTGCACCTTCAGCAATGATCGTAGCGTGAAAGACCACATACTGCATATCCGTTAGTGTACAAACCGTATCAAAAAGTAGCTTAGGCCGATCAGGACACCTTAAATTCACCACAGTGTACCCTTTTTCAATACAATTTTCTACAGTCACACGTGGTTTCTGTCCACTAGACCCGATAGGAATATCATATTCATCGGTATCATAATCCCGATCAGCATACATCAACTGATGCAGCCTTCTTTGTGTATGAGTTGACTCTACTGAAACAGCGGTTTGTGCACCACGTCTGTCTAGATCACCTTTTAGAACATAAAGTAGAAGTTGTTTGATTTTGGAGAGTCGATCTGGATCGTTGATTGGAAGCCCAGTTTCATTGTCAGTAATGTAGACTATGGACGCCATTCTGGAATTGTGGGTCCATATTTCGGCTGCGACTACATTGCATTTGAGGTCTGTGAGAACCGCGAAAACTTCAGAAAGTAAGCCAGGACGGTCACGGCCAGTTAGCTCAATTGTGGTGTTCTCGGCAGCATACTGAACCCCAACTGAACCTCTTAGGGACCGGAAGCTGCACCCCCTTGGTCCAAGTGACTGCAACACAAACACAAGTGGCTCAATGATCAATATCCACACACAAAAATTTCTTGGGGACCCTTAGGCTGGCAGGTATCGTCCCACGGATTTTTTAATAAAATTTTTAGTATAATTCTTCCCCCAAAATAAGATATTGCACTCCCCTTTTTATACCACCATTATAGGGGTGTTTGGTAATGTGTTTTAAAAAATGATTATCTCACTAGTGATTTGATATACTACAACTGGTTCTGATGATCACCAAATAAATCAACAACTTATCATCTGAATCTTTTCCAATATCACATGATTACATTTAAACGCACTAAACACCCTTTAAATCAATCTAAAACATGTTTATATCACTACCTGCTGGATTCGATCCGCGACATTATCATCTGAGAGCTTATTTCCATATTTATCAGTAACATGAAACACTGTCATTTCAAAAAAAGAAAAATTAGCAACAAAAGCGTAGGTAATTAGGACAAAAAACGCTATAGTTAAAAACATAAATACCATCCATGAACCATCCTCCATCTGAAGAAATATAAGCTCTTTTGATCAGCAGATTCAGATCAGTCAAGACCTGAACCACTTCTAATAAGCTCCCACGCTTATTTGCGCTATCAACCTGCGTAAAAAATCAAATTTGAAACTTACCATTAGTAATGTTTTAAATTATTTACACTAAATGCTTAGTAACAAGATATTAACACATTTTTCTAATAATAGTAACTTGATTTTAAAGTTATCAGTAAGAATTAGCAGCATACTTTCATCTTTTTACTATTTTATATCCTCAAGCGGTGATGGACAAACGTGAACGTTATAATTCAGACTTCTAGGAGAGATAATGAGGGCAATGTCATGATGTTATTGATTTTGGGGTTGTAGTTATCATTCGAGCATTTGGTGTGCTAGTTTGAAGCTTTGTATGGAATGAAATGTAGGTCGCCTGTTCTATGGGCAGAGATTGGAGAGAGTAGTTTGACTGGGCCTGAGTTAGTACTAGATACGACAGATAAGGTAGTATTGATAAAAGAAAAAGGACTTCAGAGCGGCTAAGTGATCATCCAAAAGAGTAATGCGGATAACAGACGTAAACCCTTAGAGTTTGAGGTGGGTGATAGAGTACTATTAAAGGTGTCGCCTTGGAAGGGCGTAGTGCGTTTTTGAAAGAAGGGTAAGTTGGCACCCAGATACATAGGACCATTCGAGATCCTTGAAAGGATCGGCCCCATAGCTTATCGGTTAAGATTGCCCGAGGAGTTGAGTAGTGTGCATGACATATTCAGTGTCAAAATTTGAAGGAGAGTTGGCGGATGAATTGCAACCTTGTGCGTTGAATTGAAATCCAAAAACGACAGACTTTACGTTTTTTTGATGAACTCGTAGAGATTATGGATCGTAAGATTAGCAATTTGAAGCGTAGTATGATACCACTTGTGAAAGTTCATTGGAATTCAAAGCGTGGTCCCGAGTTTACTTGGGAGCGCGAAGACCATATGAAGTCTAAGTATCCTCAGTTATTTGTTGATCGTGTTGTTGAATCGGCTAGTTAAATCTCGGGACGAGATTTCCTTAATGAGGGGATAATGTGACAACCATGATTTGAGCAGGTTAGTTTAAACCATTGAAAGGTAAGGGTCATTCTTTTGTGTGTAAGTGTTGTGCTATGTGAATTTATGTGGGCTAAGTGAGTTAATTATGTGTTGATATTATTTTGAGGGTGTATGGGCATCTCATCTTGAGTGTGTGTGAGTTTGTGTAAGGTATTAATTCGTTCACGTGTGGTGATAATGGATAAGAAATACTTGTGCATGCATTGCTACGTCAATACTTGGTTTTAAGGATTAAGCGTTTATAGGAAGTGTGTGATATGGGAAAGGAATAATGTGGTTGAAATATGCAAGTTGGTAGTTAAATCTTTTAATATATAGAAAGTGACATTTGGACAATGAAAATTATTTTTAGAAAGTAGTTATAAGCAAAATGTTTACCAAATTATTTAGGTTTTTATAAAAACTTAAGGTATTGAAGGTAATTAATTAACTAATAAAAGATAAAAAAAATTATTTTTTATACATGAATAGTAAATACGAATTTGTATAGGAAAATATATTTAAAAATTAATTAATTAAAAAGGGAGATGATTGGATCGGTTTATAAAGAAAGAACAAAGAAAAAAAGAAAAACAAATTTTGATTACAATCTAAGGATTTAGGTAGTATAAATATAAGATATAATAATCTCTAAATACTTTTTTCTCTTCTTGTTTTCGTGTGATCGGCCGAACCTCCAAGAGAAGAAAAAAAAGATTTTTTTTAATCAAGAACGAGTTGGTGATTAAGTGATTCAAGTAAGTTTTTGTTTAGTTTTCTTTAAATCATGTAACAATTTATAAGATGGATAATTAGGGTTTTATAAAATCTGTAAATTAATATAATTAAACTTGTTAATATTGGGTTAGGATGAATTATAAGCAGTATGATAATAATAAAAAATGTAATTGGTTAGGTTTAGAATGCGTTAAAACTTGATTTAGGTTTGAGCAGAATTTAAGACTGTGTTGTTTCGTGAATATCTACATGTTAGAAGCATGAATTGATGTGATTCTAGTGCCTATGATATAGATCAGAGAGTCTAGTTTCCAAAACATCCGGCCTCGAAAGTTTTTAAGGTCGGAAAGTTATTCAAATGTTGGTTACAAGAAAAGTTGTCAAAGCAGTAATTTGGACAGATTTAGGTCAGCTTTATGAGGTGGTATAAAACCCCCACTGTAAAACTTCGAATTAGGATTAGCCAACCTACAGGAGTTTAGTTCTATGTGTCTATTAAAAATCCCCCAAAGGATAGCTTCTGATTTGGAGTCTAAGTATGGTTTTTAGGTCCAAACTTTTTAGTGTTCGTTCAGATCCGAAACTGAGTAGTTAAAAGTTTGATTTTATTTGGGGAACTTAAGAGGGGAAATAAATTAGTGGAAAAATCATAGAGATAATAAACTCATGATATTGAACCTGTGATTTTTAATAAAATTTATAAAGGTCAGTAGGTGTGTTTTAAAAAATAGTAAAGTGACACTAAAATTCTGTGTTTTCGGATAAATTGTTGAACACTGAAAAAGTGTGTAAACGAATTGGTAAATGTTGGACATGTTATCGGGGTGACCCATGAGGGTAAATAAACACCTTATACATCCATCATATGATTGTTACATGTGCTTAAGCTTTTGGCTTAGTAGCGTGTAACACATGTTATTTTGTTGTTTAGCTGTGTGCGAGGATTTTGGGAATTGCTTTAGCATCAGGTGAGTTTCATAGCCCCTTTTTCTTATGTTTTCTTAAGGTAAAAATGATGCTATGAGTTTAAATGTTTTAGTTGATGTGATTATGTGTTATATGGTTATTATTGTGATGTGATACCCTCCATGGCTTTGTGATCAATTAGAGTCGTTTAGGTTGTACGCTCCATGGCTTTGTGATCAATTGGAGTCGTTTAGGTGGTATGCTTCATGGCTTTGTAATCAATTAGATTCCTTTATGTGGTGCGCTCCATGGCTTTGTGTTCAATTGGAGGCGTTTATGTGGAACGCTCCATGGCTTTGTGTTTAATTGGAGGCGTTTTGAGGTATGTGAGTTCGGTTAGAGAGTGGTGTTTACTACTCAATCAAATCCAACTGAAGGGTTGAAATAATACCTACTAACTTTGTTTTCCGATCGGAGGGTAGTGAGCTACCCATGGCCCTTTTGTGAGTGATGCGATGTATACGTGGAATGCAGGACACGTTTGGTTGTTATAAATTGTTTTAGTAATCACAGCAATTGTTTGAAAGGTTTTGTTATGTGTCTTAAACCTATGACTCTCACCAACCATTGTGTTGACTTTTTAAAGCATCATTTTCAGGTGAGCATCATGAGGATGTTAAGGCCAAAAGAAGTGGCTAGAAAGACCGTAGGAATGCATTTGGATATCGCTCCTAAGTTTTGTTCGTGTTTGTTGCATGGATTCTTTTGAATGCTATTTGATTTTATTAGGTTCGTAAGTCATTTATGTCTTTGTATTAATGAGACCCTTTGTCATTAATACAAGACGCCGTGCGGTTTCTTTTGTTTTTTCGGTATTGTCATGACACATTGTGTCTTTTATATTTAGTTATGCATTTAGTGATTCTCTATTGTTGACACCATTGTGTTGTGATGATATCCATGATCTTACGCCTCGTGTTTCTACCTTGGCGGGGTGTGACAGTAATGAAGTGCATTCTAGTGTGGATCAAGGAACGGCTGCAATGGAAAGGTGGGGGGGGGGGGGGGGGGGGGGTGGGTGGTGGCGCGCGGTAATGAAGGTTGCATCTATATGGAGGGCGGAGGATGTGTGCGATTGCTGCAAGGGAAAGTTGGTTGAGAGCGGTGCGAGCTCGGTAATGTTAAAGAGAAAGCTGAGTGTAAGAAATTGAAGAAGGAACTTGAAGAAGCAAAGTTGAGCAACACATTCCTTCGTATGCAGAATGAACGAGTTGAGAGAGATCTCTATTGGACTAGAGTTCGAGCTCATGAGTTCTATCAAGAGATGATTCGTAAGGGATTTATGTTTGAAGAAATACCGAATGAAGCTATTGATGTTCTGATCGAAGATGCGAAGAGTTTATCGTCGAAAGAGTCGTGAAGAGAAATCATCTTAGTAGTCTAGTTTCATTTGTAGTTTCTTTTGTTATGTAATCACTAAACTGAATCCTCAGTTAGTAGAACTAGTACTATTGGTTGTAACGATTTGTATCATTTTATGAAACAATGCAACTATGTATTAACTCTCTTGTGATGAAAAATGAATGACTATCTTTAGATTACCACTTGATGTGGTGGACTGTTGTTGTGATTTATTTATCATTATAACATGTTATGAATATATCATGTTATGAATGCTTATTAGATTGTTTTCTGTGTGATGTAACAGAATCATGCCTCCAAAGGCTACACCTATGACTCAAGCTGCTATGCGAAGAATGATTAAGGAAAGTGTTGATGCCGCTATTGTTGTTGAGCGGGAAAGGCAGGCGAATGTCATGAACGATGCTAGTGGATCTGGGCCAGTGAGAGGTCAAAACACTGCACCTTCTGTTCGTGAGTGCACTTTTGCTGGGTTTATGAAGTATAATCCTACTGTTTTTTGTGGGATTGAAGGAGCTATTAAATTACGAAGATGGTTTGAGAAAACTATAGTATTTTTAGAATCAGTGAATGTGCAGAGGGTAAGAAGGTAAGGTTCGTTGCTGCTACATTGGAAGGTCTGGCTTTAACTTGGTGGAATTCTAAGGTTGAAACATTAGGTTTGGAGAATGTGAAACAAATACCTTGGGCTGAAATGAAGCAATTGATGACTGTTGAGTTTTACCCGATAGAAGAAATCCAACGTCTGGAGAATGAGTTGTGGAACTTAAAGGTTAAGGAGTATGACATTGTTGCTTATACTCAAAGGTTCAATGAGCTTGCATTGATGTGTCCAAGAATGGTTGAACCAGAAAGAGTGAAGGTTGATGCTTATATCCGAGGGTTAACGGATAACATCAAGGGTGAAGTGACATCGTCTAAGCCTGCAAATTTGAGCGAAGCTGTACGTATGGCTCACAAGTTGATGGAGCAGAAGTCGCAAGCTAGAAATGAAAGAATTTTGGAAAGAAATAAGCAAAAGTAGGAGAATCACCAAGGTGGAAATAGTAATGGTAAGGGCAATCAAAAGGATAACTCACGTCAAACTTTGCAGAATAACCAAAAGCAAGGTAACTTGCGAGCCATGGTTACCGCTCCTGCTGATGGGAAACTTCCTTTGTGTGAACGCTGTTTTACTCGTCATGTTGGTCCGTGTACGATCAAATGTCACAAGTGTAGAAAGGTTGGACACAAGTCGAGGTATTGTAAGGAGAAGAATGTTGTTACTGGTGCTAACGCTCAGCCCATCCCAACTTGTTATGATTGTGATGAGCAAGGTCATACTAGGAACCGATGTCCGAAGAAGGTTAAGCAAGAAGAAGTTGGAGAAGTTCGCGCTCGAGATTATGCTATTAAGGACGCTGAGCCGAATGGTCCGAATGTGGTTACTGGTATGTTTCTGCTAAATAACCGATATGCTTCTGTTTTATTTGATTGGGGTTCTGATAGGAGTTTTGTGAACACTAGATTTAGTTCATTGCTCGATATCAACCCGATTAAAATAAAGGATAGTTATGAAGTAGAGTTAGCTAACGGAAGGATAGTTAGTACGAACACTGTTTTGAAAGGTCGCACTTTGAGTTTGGTGAACCATATTTTCGAAATCAATCTTATGCCGATTGAGCTTGGTACGTTGACGTCATCATCGGTATGGATTGGCTTGTCAAGCATGATGTCATTATCGTCTGTGGTGAGAAAGTTGTTCGTATACCGTATGAGAATAAGACGTTAATAGTTGAAGGTGACAAAGGTGGATCTCGATTGAAGCTTATTTCGTGTATTATGGCCCGTAAGTAAGTTGAGCAAGGTTGTCATTTGTTTTTGGCACATGTTATGAAGAAGAAGTCGAAGGAGAAACGATTGGAAGACGTGCTTGTAATTCGTGACTTTCCTGAGGTGTTTCTTGAGGAGTTACCAGGACTGCCACCGCCAAGGCAAGTTGAGTTTCGAATCGATCTAGTGCCGGGAGCTGCACCTGTTGCACATGCACCGTATAGATTGGCACCATATAAAATAAAAGAGTTGTCAATACAATTGCAAGAGTTGCTGGAGAAAGGATTTATTCGTCTAAGTTCGTCACCGTGGGGAGCACCAGTTTTGTTTGTGAAGAAGAAAGCTGGATCTTTTAGGATGTGTATAGATTATCGCAAGTTGAATAAGTTGACTGTCAAGAATCGTTATTCTCTTCCGAGAATCGATGATTTATTTGATCAGCTGCAAGGTTCTAGCGTGTATTCTAAGATCGATCCGCGATCAGGATATCACCAGTTACGCATTAAAGAGGAAGACATTCCAATTACTGCATTTAGAACTCGGTATGGTCACTTTGAGTTCCAAGTAATGCCATTTGGATTGACTAATGCGCCTGCTGTGTTTATGAACTTAATGAACCGAGTATGCAAGCCATATCTTGATAAGTTCGTCATAGTGTTCATCGATGATATTTTGATTTATTCCAAGAACGATGAAGAGCATGAGAAGTATTTGAGGATTATACTGGAGCTGCTTAAGGAAGAGAAGTTGTACGCCAAGTTTTCAAAGTGTAATTTTTGGTTAGATTCAGTACAATTTCTGGGTCATGTGATCGATCGTAGTGGTGTTCATGTTGATCCTGCCAAGATCAAGGCCATTAAGAGTTGGGCTGCACCGACGACGCCAACGAAGGTAAGATAATTTCTTGGATTGGCGGGCTATTATCGAAGGTTTATTGAAGGATTTTCTTTGATTTCTAAGCCACTGACTAAGTTGACTCAGAAAAATAAGAAGTACAAATGGGGAAGTGAAGAAGAAGAAGCTTTTCAAACGTTGAAGTAAAAGTTGTGTAGTACACCGATCTTAGCGTTGCCTGAGGGAACGGAAGATTTCGTGGTGTATTGTGACGCATCTCTTAAGGGTTATGGAGCCATGTAGAAAGAGAAAAGGTGATAGCGTATGCTTCTAGACAATTGAAGGTCCATGATGAAAATTACACTACTCACAATTTGGAGTTAGGAGCCGTTATTTTCGCTCTTAGATTGTGGAGACATTATTTGTATGGAACGAAATGTGTGGTTTTCACTTACCACAAGAGCCTACAATATATCCTAAATCAGAAAGAGTTGAAAGTAAGACAATAAAGGTGGATTGAGTTGCTGAGTGATTATGATTGTGAGATACGGTATCATCTTGGAAAAGGGAATGTTATGGCTGACGCCTTAAGTCGTAAGGAAAGGGATAAGCCGTTACGTGTTCGAGCTTTAATGATGACTATTCACAACAATTTACCTAAGCAGATTAGTGAAGCTCAGAAGGAAGCGATGAAGAGAAAGAATGTAAGGGCAGAAAATTTGGGAAGGTTGATTAAACCAATATTTGAGTTTCGACCCGATGGAACACGTTGTTTTGGGAATCGTGTTTGGTTACCGTAATACGGTGGATTGAGGGATTTGGTTATGCATGAGTCGCATAAGTCTAAGTATTCTATCTCGTACAATAATAGTTATCATGCAAGTATTAAAGCTGCACCATATGAAGCTTTGTACGAAAGAAAGATTAGATCGCCTATATGTTGGAGTGAGGTTGTGGATAGCCAACTCACCGGTCCAGAGTTGATCCGTGATACGACTGAGAAGATTGTCCAGATTAAGAATCGTTTGTTAGCTGCTCGTAGTCGCCAGAAGAGTTATGCAGATAAGAGACTTAAGTCGTTGGAGTTTGAAGTTGGTGATATGGTATTACTTAAGGTATCGCTATGGAAGGGCGTTGTGCTAAAGACAAAGACAGAACGTTATTTGTGATCCTATTGGTCCAGTAATATAAAGTACAATATGGAGAGCTATCCCGGTATCTAGATTAGTTTTTAGGTATCACTAGACCAGTGAATGATAGTTCGCATATTAAACACATAAACAAGTATGAGGTGTATAAACATAATAAAACAATCAATGACTTAATAAGAAACTTGAATTTTAAAACAACTCAAACATGAAATTTTCATTAAGATTGGCTACTTACGAGGGTATTAGCCCACAACCATTATAATTATACAAGCGTAATCAAACAATGAAAATTGAACGATTAAGAGAGTAAAAATTGCACGATGTCTTCTATGGATTCGTGATCAAAGGCTTGACCTTTGTGGCTGATATTCTCTTCTAAATCATCTGTTAATGTGTATGGTATAAAGAATACAATTTTGCACAACCGAAAACTCATTTTTGAATCTTCTATTTATAGTGTCTGAAAAAGACTCGATACGCCATATCTGGCAAGGTCGATACGAGTATTGGGCTGGATTCCTTAGAGTGCGCGCTACGTTCATAATAAATCTTTGATATCATTCCTAATTTACTTGATTTACTGTATCTTCGAATAGTTATCTTCATGGATACAACGTATGTAGACAGCATTGATACCTGTATTAGGAATTGGTCAAACGCGTTTTCTTGTGAAGTCTTGACGCTGATACGCCGTATCTCTTTTGTTGGATAGGGCGTATTGGTGAAAATTTAGCAATCTTCAAATGTCTTCATTTTTAGCTCCAAAATTATGCGCCTTTTAGCTTTTCTGTCACAAAACAATCCTGAATTACTGATTTATCAGACTTTAATGAAATTAAGTACAAATAATGCAATAATATATAAAAAGTTGGGCAAACATGATGGATAAATGATATAATTAAAGTGGACATTATTTGATTGATCTGTCACTCGGACCGGTTGTTTTTGGCTCTTAGATTATGGAGACATTATTTGTATGAAACAAAGTGTGTGGTTTTCACCGATCACAAGAGCCTACAATATATTTTGAATAGAAGGAGTGAACTGAGACAACAGAGATGGAATTGAGTTGTCTGATGTGATTATGATTGTGAGATTCGTGATCATCTGGAAAAGCGAATGTTATGGCTGACGCCTTAAGTCGAAGGACAAGAATTAGGCCATTGGCGTGTTCAAGCTTTGATGATGATGTTCCACAATGATCTCCTTGAGCAATTCGTGAAAGCTAGGTGGAAGAATAAATGGGAGAGAATGCGAGCAGAAAAATTTAGGAGAGAGTGATTAAGTAAATATTCGAGTTTCGCCTGATAGAAACACGTTGTTTGGAAATCGTGTTTGGTTGCCTTGATTCGGTTTGGATTGAGGGGATTAGTTATGCATGAGTCGATAAGTATAAGTATTCCATCATCGGGGTCAGACAAGATGTATCAAGACTTAAAGACGTTGTCCTGTGTGGCCAAATATGAAAGTTGATATTGCCACGTATGTTAGAAAGTGTCTGACTTGTGCGAAGGGTAATATTCTGAGCATCAGAAAGAATCATTGGTTGCTGAAAAAAAAACCTAAGATTCCAGTTTAGAAGTGAAAGATATTTACTATGGATTTTGTAAGTGGATTACAAGAAGCGATGTGTGGTATGATACGATTTGGGTTATTGTCGACCGACTGACCAAATCAGCTCATTTCCTACCAATGAAGAAAACGGATAGTATGGAGAAGCTCACGCGACTTTATTTGAAGCAGATAGTGTGTAGGAATGGTGTTCCTATTTTGATCATTTCAGATTGAGATATCCATTTTACGTCAAGATTCTGGAGGATTGCTTCAGGAAGGTTGGGAATTGAATTTGGATATGAGTAGCACTTACAACCCTCAACCGGTCTATGGCCAAAGCGATGAGGACTATACAAACACTTGAAGATATGTTGCGTGCTTGTGTGATTGACTTTGGAATTAGTTGGGATCGCCATCTGCCATTGGTCGAGTTCTCATACAACAATAGTTATCACGTGAGCATTAAGGCTGCACCATATGAGGCTTTGTACGGACGAAAATGTAGATCACATGTATGCTGGAGTGAGGTTGGGATAGCCAACTTACTGGTCTTGAAATTGATACAATGATTACGACGAGAAGACTTGTCAGATTAAGAACCATTTGTTAAAAGGCCGTATGTCGCAGAATATAGTTATGCAGATAAGATAAACTAGGCCGTTGTATGTGAAGTCAGTGCTATGGTACTGCTCAAGGTATCGCCATGGAAGAGCGCTGTGCATTTTGGAAAGCACAGAAAGTTAAGTCCACGTTACATTAGGCCTTTTAAGATTCTAGCTAGAGTTGGTCCTGTAGCATATACGTTGGAGTTACCTAAAGAATTGAAGGGGATTCATAGTATGTTTCATGTTTTGAATCTTAAGAAGTGTTTAGCGGAAGTTGATATTGTTGTTCTAATGGATGAGATTCAACTTGATGATAAGTTGCATATGATTGAAGAGCCAGTGGAAGTTGTTGATAGAGAGGTTAAGCGACTTAAGCAAAGTAGGATACCTATAGTTAAAGTTCGTTGGAATTCACAAAGAGGTCCAGAATTTACTTGGGAACGTGAGGATTAGATTAAGAAAAAGTACCCTCGTCTCTTTATAGGTAAGGTGACGAGCGAAGGAAAAAGCGGATAAGGTCAAGCTGAGCACGGGCGATGCTCCCTAAAGGAGGGGAGAATGTAACAACCCGAGTTTCAGGTCAAGTCTATCCCGAGCTACGGTAATTATTTTGCTATGTAAATAGTTATAGTCGTTTATGCTATATAAGGTTTGATGAGAATTTCCATTTATAGAATAATTTCATGACGTGATTGAGTTTCTATTTGTTTTTAGCGTCTAAGAAAGTTTGAAAATTTTATATTGTTGCTCTGAGAGCGTGAATATGTTATTTTTATATTTTATGACGTTTCCCCAAGTTTTTGTAAAAACCATGTTTAAAGGTCGTGTTTTACGAGGGTTTTAACGGTTTTATTAATCATTAAAGTAAAATAGTAGGACTGATTTAAAATATTTATAAAGTAGTGTGACCCGAGGTCTTTGGCCGAATTCTATTTATAAAAGAAACACTTTGTACTAGTTTTAAAAGGACTTAAGGATGCAGGGGCCTAAATTGCCAAATTGCTAAACTTGTTTTCTATAAATAGGACCCATATGAACACATATAACACTTTTATGAAAATTGATCTCTCCTCCCTTTCTATCTTAGTCCACGACTGGCCAACAAACAAACACCCATTTCTCGTTAAATCTCCGACATGCATTACAATCAAATTACATATTATTAATCCTTATTTCAAGAGCTATAAATCCCACTATTAAAACCACACATGCAATAAGATTTGAAGAAGTTGGAATTTTGGTTGGTCAATTGTGATTTTGTGTTATAAGGGTGTTTTAGTTATAGCTAGATTGTTGCTGTTTTGAAGTTGGTTGATTGAAAAGGTTGGTTTGTTTGGGTTTGTGCTTGGGTCCGAATTCAAAAGCCAAAGGGAAACCATAGTTTGATTTTCTTGAAAGCATTGTAAGCACCTAGTTATGTTTATGTATTGATTAATTTAGTTATATTGCGTGTTATATGGTTATTGATATAAGATTCAAGTGCGAAAATTATTGAAAGCGTGTTTGGCTATTGACCAAAGTTTAACGGTTTTGGTATAATTATATAGACTAATTAAGTGTATTTTGATAGTCGAATTATGTCGAAAATGTCGTTTTCATAGGTTTTGGGTTGATCAAGTTTGACCAGAAAGTTTGACTTAACCGTAGCGAGTCGAGAAATTTTTAAAACTTATTTTTGATAATGTGAAGTGATAGTGTGTGCCTTAAGATCCGTTTCGCTTCGGTGGATCGTCACGTAATTCTTAATAACGAACGTTTTACGGCCGAGTCTAGTTTGGGTTTATTTTTTGGGTAAAACAGGTTAAACTACGAAGTTTGAACTTTTGAAAGTCAAACTTCGTAACTTTTGAATATAGTCTATACTGAGCAAAGGGTTCGTGATGATAGTTAATTGATAACGAAATATGAAGTTCATATTATATTATCCTTACTTTCGATAACTTTCTAAAAATGGAAATTTTATGGAAAAAGTTGTAATATTGTTAAGTGCGTCAAAGTGAAATGTTTTGCGTCGCATTTGAAGATTGTAGTATCTTGATTATAATTTTCGTAATATATATATATTTTATATGCAAGTATGTATTATATGATTTAATATACTATTAGTCACCCGCTATATATGTATTATATAGGTCGCGGTTAGGACGTGAAGCTATTTGCGCTTGTTGATTTGATTGATTTGGATCTTTTGCTTAAGGTGAGTTCATAGCCTCGCATTTAAATCTTTTAATTGTTTTAAACCGCGAGGGGGATGCATGTTTGTTTTTAAAATCGATACACATATGTTTTATGGTTTGTTGGGACCGATTACGTGATTGTTTCCGCATAAGTACTTATTGTCGAAGTACCCTTACTTTCATTAACTCGTTAATTGCATGGTAAGGCGATCGCCTAAATACATTAAATCGATTATTGGTTTGACAACCGTTCGAGGTCTGAATCCTTGTGACCACCCTGTCAAATACACATTTTGTATTTAGAAAGTAGTAGGTATATGATAATAATACCTTGTTTTAGGGCACACTAACATATAAAATGCCATATGTATAGTTAACGTTTGGTGTCATGAGCTTATTGCGTGAAAGAAAAGAAGTTGATATACATTGCATTCATTGCTTTGTTTTCCCGAGAACTAATTATGTGTTCAAAGATTATTGCTTATTAATTATTTTAAACTCTATGAATTTCACTCAACATTGTTGTTGACGTTTTAAACATGTTTTATCCCAGGTAACCAAGGATGAAGGCAACGATGGCGTGGAGGTGTCGTGCGTGTGATGGATTTGTTGAAAGACTACTTGTGTGTTCCTCATCTTTCAAAAACAATGTCTTAATTTGTTTCTAAAACAATGTCTTTAATTTGAAACAATAGTTTTTGAAATGTTGTAATGGTTGCGGTTGCGATCCTGTGGGGACCACCTAAATGCATTTGACTCTGATTAATATGGAACACATGTTGTTAAATGGTTTTTTTGGTCATTTTCTATTTGTCTTGGTAAATGTGCCCTACTTAGTAAATTCCAAATTGCTTATAGTCCGCTGCGCATCCAACGTACCGTTTAGATGAGGGTGCTACATGATGACAAACATGTAACTTGTAAATTATTACGTAAAGTACGTAAGTTACTCGTATAAATAAATCATCTACATAAACATTCATCAACTCTTCTCGACGTCCTGGTACTCCTACAAATATGGACTTCTCCTATTGGATCGGGCCAAGAAAACGGACAGTCAATTCGGAGGTCCCAATGGAGTTCGGCCCATTAGAGCCCCCACAAGGCCCAATACAAGGTTCTGGGAAACTTCTAGAAAATGGAGGGAAACTAGTGAATTCAAAATTTGAATTAGCTTCTAGAACTTCTAGAAAATGGAGGGAAACTAGTAAATTCAAATTTTGAATTAAGGTGCATCCTATTATCCAATTCACCCTTTTATCCATTGGGAAAAAGAGACCTCTCCAAGAAATGATTTCCCTATAAATACCACACTATTCCTCCCCCTCCTCCTTGTATAAAACCCTTCGGCCATACACCAATCCACTTAAAAAATTTGTTTTTTACTGTCTTTGATCTTCTAACATGTTTCTTGCATTAGCTGATTCAAGGTACTTCCTAGATGGATTAGGATTGTCTACTACATGAAGTGATCATCTTTGTTTCTTACCTTTCATGTAGTAGATCGAGTCTCATAGAAGTGATTACATTTGATCAATTATATGTTAGATGGTGTTATATGTTGTAACTTATTCATATCTCTTGTAATCGTGTGTAATAGTTAGATCGTGGTGATCATAGGAAGGTGTGTTAGATCATGGTGATCATAGGAAGGTGTGTTAGATCGTGGTGATCTTGGTAGTGTCTTGGTGAAGTGAAGTTGTGCGGTTAGTAGTGAAGTGAAGTTGTGCGGTTAGTAGTAACATGAAGTTCTGAAGTGAAGTAAAGTGTTGTGAAGTAGTATGGTTAGTATTTTAGTCCTCAAAATACAAAAGTTGTGATAGATTGGTTCTAGCTAGGATTAGAACTCGATATTTGGCTTAGTGTCAGAAATCGGTGTAAGCTTAGTTGTGTATGGTTTTCTCCGCCTAAAGGGAGCTTGTTGACTAGTGAAGTAACTCTCGAGTTGGGTACTCGGGGAGTGGAGTAGGGCGAAGAGGTGCTTCGTGACCGAACCACTATAAATCATCGCGTTCGGTTTGCACTTTCTTTTACTTTGTTGCTTTTACATCTTTATTTACTTATCGCCTTACATTTATATTTGCATTAGATCTATATATGTGTTGATTGTTGATTCTATTGTTTGGATGATGATTGTGTCATGGATAGAAGTTAACATTATGATTGTGTTTATATTGCTATGACATGTGCTAGTGGATATAGATGTATTATTCACACTTATCATATTGCATCTAACTTGATGGATAATTTGATACGAATATTTTAACGTTTTTTAATATGGAATACATATTCACCCCCTTACGATTTCCACAATTAGTATTAGGAGCCACGTCACTCTAATTTTTCAAAACAAATGGTTTTAAAAATTGAGTACGATCCATGTATCAAATTACCCATGAAGGGGGATTAAATATGAAATGTGTTTTGTTGCTTAACTTTTATTAGTTTTGTTAAATACACTAATTATACTAGCTCGATGTAAAAAAATGATGCTTAAAATAAGTGTTATATGTTCGGTATCAAGTTCAGAAAGTTGTACACCTTTTTGCAAAGTCAGTAAACAATTTTGTACAAAAAATTGCAAATTTAAGTGTCAATTATGGCGTCCCGCCTTAATGTCGTCATGGTCGGCCCATTAATTCCCTGTTCCGAACCCTTTATATTTAAGGAAGCCACTGTCTGGATCTGGCAGTTTTCCAAAATCTTTGAAAAAATTCTTTATAAAATCAACCCGTAAGTCAGTAGAAGCCGTGCCACCAGGCCATTCGAAGATAATATAAGTTTCTATCTTTATTATAGAATGACTTCTAAGTATTTATTTCAAACTTAAGTTAGTCAGAAAGGCAAAATACTACTTATTGTCCAAAACGTTAAGTCTCGTTTTAACGTAATACTTATATTTTATCTTTTCCTTTTGATTCGGACATTTCTAGTCGGTATATCTTTGAAAAATGGTGTAATTAACCTTTCAAAAATATTAAAATTGGTTAATTTTTGAAATGGGGAGGAAACTAATTTGTTTTTAAATAAAACCGAGCTATGTATACATTGTTGTATCTAATACACAAAACGACGACAAGCATTTTATGTGTTATGCTATATGATTATGTGCATTTCTTTATGTCTTAAGTTTGTTAGTAGAAATTATTAATTGATCATTGCTATTTGTACACTATTTGTTTGTACATGTGCCATGTACATTATTTGTTTGTAGCTAGTTTTTTGGATTATACATAACTAGAACTTATGCTAGATTTTTTGCATTAAGATTGCGAAATTTTTCTTGCATTACATATAGGCATAGATCATTTAATTTACAAATGTTACATAAACATATTGTAAAATATTTATTGAGATGAGAAAGTTATATCTTAGGAATAAGGGTTCATAACTTGTCAAGTATATATATTATAATGTGGTAAAAACTAGTCACCTAAATATTTCTAACAATTATTTCTAATCTATTTCAACAACGCGTTTAATTATTTTCAACGACTTGCTTGTTTGACCTTTTGGGTTGGTTAATACAAAGAATATGGTTGTATTAATTACATTAGTAATCTAAAAAAAGAAAATGCAGTTCTTTGGATGGTTCTAATATACACACATAATTATATTTTTTTAACATTATTTTATTTTTGTATTTTACAAAAGATTGTATGTTGTATAAAAATGGTTATATAAACTCTTTATATAATAATAAATGTCAAAAATATGTATATTTTTTACATAACAATAAATAGTTTTTTCGGCACAAGTATAAAATTTTACGACAATCTTGGTATATAGGAAATTAACTTATCATTTTTAAGGAACACCAATATTTATATTATCTATTTTTTTTTTAAATGAGTGTTCGTGAGGGTCAAGAAAGATTTCGAGAATATATCAATTCATTATTCAAATTATGATTGATATCTTTATTGTATCTAATTGACAAGTTTTTGTGTATGGACATGAAATCGAATTATTATTTGTTTAGTTTCAAGATTATATCAAAATATAACAAAAGATATCATCTTGGATCTACATAACTCAATCACACTTGATTGATATGAAAATAATTACATCATTTTCTAGATGAAAAGAATATGCATCGGATCATAACTCACATTTGTGTTGATGATGCCATATTGAGTCTACTTGTGCAATGGTTATGTTCTAAATATTATACTAATATGTTTAATACATGCATAAAATACACAATGAATTAGGATTGACGACTTGGATGCTTCGTCCGAAATATTCAAGCAATTTACATTGCAATGCAATTGAATGTGTCTTTTTTGAAAAATCTAACACGAGCAACACTAACAAACATATGTTAACTTTGCTCATACAACATTAAAAACACACTCAAAGCCAAAATTTTATTATTAACTAAATTCTCAAATAATATTATTGTTTATTTACCTAGGATGACATGATGTTCAGGAAACATTATGTTTAAAGAATTTATGGACTTATCGTATTAAACGATTAATAAAGAATAATATATATCATGTTCATTTTATTTTCTTCGTAGCATAAATGGTTGTCTTACAAGAAAATACACTACATATAACTTGAAATAATATAAGTTATTAGAATTGAAAAATAACCTTCCAATATGTGTCAATGCATAAACAAGTAAAAATACATTTATTCAAATACTTATTTAATTATGGTATACATCATTGATAAGAATAATTATTTTAGAAAAAGCATATTTGTTTAAAAATAAAATATGTCTCTTTTTAATCATTTATCACTAAAGAATCACAAACTCAATTAAGATAAGATATATTGATGAGATTCATTTCACTAGACATGCAATGGAGCATTCTTAATACACTCTCAATATAACATATTTTTCATTGTCACAAATAAGCACATCCCTTGGAGGTTTGAAAAACTAATACACCGGTTAATTATCACATGTGACAACTACACATGTAAGATGACTAAGTATAAGACATCCATTAAATCAAGCAATATGTAATCGAAACCAAACAACCTATAGATCTTGAACAAAAGATTAAAACATTTTTCTTACGCTTATCTTAGAATTCTACACATCTTGATTAGGATTATGCGAACCGGAATTAAAGTATGTTAGTTGAGTCATGTAAGGCCCTCTATGAAAAGATAATACAAATTTTATCTTTGCTACACTTCATTAGGAAAATATAAGAATTCTATTTTGTCTAACATGAGAATGACTACTGGAGAATCTATTGCACTAGAAATTCAATTTGAACCTATAGGTTTTTGAATTGCTCTAGATTGACAGATATGGGTTATGGTGTATAACCTGTAAAAATGATCGTGGTTTAGCTCTAATTCGAGCACCACTAGTGATGGTTAATATTCATTCTATAATTTGATTAAATGGAGCTTCCTAATATGATATTGATAGTCTACAACAACTTAGACTTTGTAGCACATTAGGAGTACACACTAAGCATATACATATTAGGCTTCTCCTTATCATCTAGACACCAACGCATCACATATTGTGATTTAATTTTCAGGATGATTATTGTTCCCTGTAATGCAATTAAATCATCTTCATGAAATTTGATGCTCAATGTTTAAATGCTTTAGATATTAAATGCATGTCCATATAAAAGACATTTGTTTCTACAAGCAATAAGATAAAATATTCTTAGTTTATCTAAATGAACATGCTCCTGAATGCTAAATTTACATGTTTACATGACGATTACATTTAAAATTACCTGTTTTATAGGCTTCAGTTTTCAATGACTACGTCTGTTAATTATACACACCTTACAACATATTAGTTGGATATATGACAATTAACGTTTAAATTCCATTGAGTCTTACATATTAATCTCGTTGATTATTATGTCGATGCATTCTTAGATAAACTTATATGCCTATATGTATATGTCTTATGCATCTAGGTATATTATTTTCTCACACTATAAATGATTTTTCTTCGCGTTGTATCACAAATCTAAAAAAGTCAAAGAGTCATAAAAATGGTTTTTATTCCTAGAGTCTTTAACCCACACACTTCCCTTTATCACATCTCGCCTTCTCCAAATAATCCACTCTTTCATCAAGGAAAGTTAGTTACATATCTTACACTCCTCCAAGTAGGTTTAATCAACTTAAATATTTATCAAAATATTCAAGTTATCTTAACTTGCGATCTCAACATGTTAAAGGTTTATATCCAAATAAATTCTATTCAAAGCCTTTTAACAACATATGTTAAAATGCTCTTCCTAAAGCTAAAAGCTTTCATCAACCTTCGTGTGATAAAGGTCTTACGAGTTTCTACATAAGTGATTCGTAGCCTCTTTAATATACACACCCTAAGACTAAGTACTTTCACTTCCGTTAGTCCTTTCCACCCCCTTAGGAATGTCACGATGGTTTATCATCATGCTCACCTCATACACAATGAGGATCAAACATTATCAATTGATCTTAGAATAGAAAACTCATCAAAATTCGTCGTCATTTCCTTCGCGACAATGTCCAAAAGGAAATATCTTTATCAAAAAAGTTTCGTCGAAAGACAACATCATCGGCATCCTCACCAAAACACTCTAACATGAACCTTTTTAAGTCTAGTTCTAGGAATGATGAAACAAATTTCATAAACGTGTCATTCTCATTTTAATAGTCTTGTTACTATTAAATACATTCTGATAAATCTCGACAACTTAATTATTTCATCCGAAATATTTAAGTATTTTTAATTCGTGAAATGCAAATTAAAATGTCACTTATTGTTCAAATTCGTTTCACAAAAACCTTAATCACGCCTCTATTATTATATAGATGATTAATATCTTCCGTCCACATTTTCGCCACCACCTTTAAGACAACCTCGTACCTCGTCGTGTGTTTGTTCTATGAACATTCGCAATACTCGAGAAGAGCTACATAACTTTGTGGATGAAGTTCACCGTATGCTAACCGTCATCCGTCATGACATTGTCAAGCTCATCGCTTCCGTCTTTATTTTTCTTCATTTACTCTTTTTATCCCATAATTCATGTCCGGATGAGCACGAATTAAAAGGGAAGGGAAAACACACCTGTTCACATATATTCTTTAACCAAATACTCTCAAGAACTCACATATGTGACTCTTATTCACTAGAAACCAAAGTGAAATGAAAAACCGAGTCATCCTCACTACTACCAATCTCGAGTCATCCACCTAGTCATCTTCACAAGAAGATTCACCATGTAACCATTCCCCACAAGTGAATTTCATAATGAAATGCGTCTCATCTTCATATCCCAACACTCATAAGCATGTGTGGCTATGTTGTCAAAAGTCATGTGAATTTCGTAATGAAATGCGTCTCATCCTCATATCCCGACACTCATAAGCATTTATGCCTATGTTGTCAAAAGTTAAGTGAATTTCGTAATGAAATGCGTCTCACACTCATAAGCATTTGTGTGTATGTTGTCAAAACTCAAGTGAATTTCGTAATGAAATGCGTCTTATCATCTGATCATTTCCACTTTCAAGCAAGTGAAGAACACAAAGAAGATATTCAATCTTCAAGTGTTGTCGAGTCATCACACTGTCGTGTCTTTCATTTTTCTTTCACCATGAAAGAACTACTACCTTATTTTACATTTTCACCTTTATTCGTCAACATTAACAACCAAGGAAACACACAACAAACCTATAGTCAACACCTTCCTTCTCCATTCACGCTCATCCTTCTTCGTTTATGTTTTCTCAACAAATCATCCTTATCATCAATATTTAGTTCGACCTAAAGTCTTACGATAATGTTTATCTTTAAACACCCAAAACATGAAAAGCATACATAATGCTTAACAAAGAAATCTTGAGGATTTAGAAATCTCTTAATACAACCCTTAGTTTATTCAAATCCACATCATCATCTTGGTTAGATGACGATAAGGAACGTGTCGATCAAAATACGTTAATACTCCTTATCCAAATGACATCTTGGATGAAGTCATTCTCATAATAATAGTGTGTCAATCAATATACTAATTTTGTTCTCGTTTATTAAAGTCGATATAATACAAAAGGGTGTTGGTCGAGTCTTAGTCCTTTCGCATGAGTTCGTCAAATCTTATCATTGGTTCCTAAACATTGTCGTGTCTTAAGCATACGTCATCATTCTTTTTATCTTGAATTTAGGTTGTTGTTATTAAAACAACGAGTTGCATTTGGTCTAGGATTAAAATTTTCTTTTAAAATACATAGTTTAAAGTGCACATACTAAGACATACATGTCTTGTTACCCTGTTAAGTGTAATGCTAAATATATATTTAGGCATATATTGTTGGTAGTATTATATGTGCACTTTTCTACTAATTGTTTTTGTAGCACACTTCTGTAGATTGATTCCTTGGTGCCCCAAATAAGGGGGAGCATACACTGAGGAGGAGTTGCAACCGTTATGATATCTATACATTTCTTGATATGTGTATTCCAACCCTTTAATAGCTTCGCTATATATAAATATAGTTGCACGAATCTAACCCCTTGATGTAGGTTAAGAATTTGCAACAAATTTGATCCATGGATCTGCTAGAGTCAATATACAATGGGATGCAAGTGTCATAGGAGTGAAATGAGCTTAAGGGTAGCAAGGCTTCACTTGGCATGATGCAAGCTCGCCTCTTTAGTATAAGTCTCGAATAAGAGTCCACCTTTTTGCTTCGACAAAAGGGGGAGAAGAATTGTAAACAAGTAACTTTTACATTTTACTATGAGTTATAGTTTCCATATTTTGTCATCATTAAAAAGAGGGAGATTGTTGGTAGAAATATTACGATATTTAATCTATACATTCTCTTCATGTTTTGATGATGACAAACATGTAACTTATAACACATAACTTAAAGTGCTTAAGTCACTCGTGATCACAAATCATCAATGCATTCATACGACAACATCTCTCGACGTCTCAAATCTGCTTCAACGAAGTTTGCACCTGACGTAAATCACTTAAGGTATGAATAAATAAATGCTTAATTTATTTTGTGATCAAAGAATTTTTTATTTAACCTCACATTTTTTATAAAAATGTCACAAACATTTTTATAACTTTTACAAAATATTTTTAGATTTGAAAAGAAATGTTTTATTCAAACATAAATAATTTGAATTACAAAATTTCTACCTAAAACAGCTAGAAATGTTAAAACACCCCTCCCCCAGAAAAGACAAAAAGGGAGCTCTGGGTTGGTCACCCTAAATAAGGGGACCGCCCCGGACAAAATGTAAAACACAGCTTGCCTAAAAATACTGGAGAAATCACCACAGATTACTCTAACCTTTTGCACCTTTTCTTTCTGTCCTAAATCAGTTTATACATCTCACACATATTATAAAAACCTTTGATCATGTAATCATAAGCATTTGTTTCCAAGTGATTCAAGCTTATTCCTCCAAGTACAAGAGAAGAACTCTCGTTATCACATCAAGAAACGAAGTTATTAGTTAGTTAGTGCATACGTGGACATGTCTACATTCACCATGTATAGATCGAGTCCATGTATTTACCAAACTTGTATAAAAGTTAAGATCAAGACTGTGTATAGTTGTTTAGATCGTGGGTGATCATGGGAAGTATAGTTAGATCAGGGTGATCTTGGTAAGTAGTGTTAGATTGGTGTGATTGTAGTAGTGTCTAAGTAAAGCTATGAAGTGAAGTGAAGTGAAGTGAAGTCGTGAAGTGAAGTGAAGTTGTGTGGTGAAGAGAAGTTTTTGAATTGTGTAGTGAAGTATCATTGGTTAGTTGTGATAGATTGGTTCTAGCTAGGATTAGAACTCGACGAATTGGCTTAGTGTCAAAAATCGGTGTAAGCTAGTTGTGTTTGGTTTTCTCCGCCTAAAGGGAGCTTGTTGACTAGTAAAGTAACTCTCGAGTTGGGTACTCGGGGAGTGGAGTAGGGCGAAGAGGTGCTTCATGACTGAACCACTATAAATCATCGCGTCCGGTTTGCACTTTCTTTTACTTTTTGCTTTACATCTTTATTTACCTTATCGCCTTATATTTATATTTGCATTAGATCTATATGTGTGTTGGTTGTTGCTTATATTGTTTGGATGATGATTGTGTTATAGATAGAAGTTAACATTGTGATTGTGATTATATTGCTATGACATGTTCTAGTGGATATAGATGTATTATCCGAACTTATCATATTGCATCTAACTTAATGGATAATTTGATATGAAATCTTTTAAGTTTTTAAATGGAAACGTATTCACCCTTCTACGATTTCCACAATTGGTATTCTACGATTTCCACAGTAATTAATAATAATGAAGAAGATGAGTCGATAGAAGTTGACGAAGCCGTTAACATTAAGGACTCCAAGTATCATCCATTAGATCAAGTCATAGGAAATCTTAATCAAAGAACCTTAAGATCTTAAGCCCAAAATCATAACAATTTCTTTTGTTTTATATCTACCATCGAAGCCAAAAATGTCAATGAGGCATTAAAAGATAAAAGTTGGGTCATAGCCATGCAAGAAGAACTAAATCAATTTGTAGCTAATGATGTTTGGGATTTAGTCCATTTACCCATGAGTCAATCTTTCATAGGAACAAAATTGGTCTTTAAAAATAAATTAGACAAAAATGGTACAGTGTCTAGAAATAAGGCTAGAGTAGTGGCATAAGGATATAATCAACAAGAAGGTATAGATTATGATGAGACATACGCTGGTAGCTAGGTTAGAAACAATTATAAATACTTCTTGCTATTGCTTGTGCAAATTATTTTAAATTATATCAAATGGATGTAAAAAGTGCTTTTCTAAATGGTTTTATAAATGAAAAGGTTTACGTTGCTGAACCTCCGGGATTTATTGATTTTGCAAAACCAAACTATGTTTATAAACTTAAAAAGGCTTTCTATGGTCTTAAGAAAGCTCCTAAGGCTTGGTATGATAGACTAAAATCATTTTTGATAAAACACGAATACTCAATGGGAATGGTCAATAACACACTTTTAACTAAGAAATCAAAATCGCATCTTGTCATTATTCAAATATATTTTGACGACATTATATTTGGATCCATAAGTCAAAGCTTGTGTGATGATTTTTCATGCACGATGAGTTTGAAATGAGTATGATGGGGGAGTTGAACTTCTTCTTGGGTCTTCAAATAAAACAAATGGAAGACGGAATATTTTTCAATCAATCCAAGTACATCAAGGAGATGTTAAAGAAGTTCGGGTTGGAAGATTCCAAACCAACCAAGACGCCGATGTCAACGGAGATCAAGCTCACTAAGGATGATGAAGCCGACTCCGTGGATAGCTCTAAATATCGAGGTATGATTGGTAGTTTACTTTATTTAACCGCAAGTAGGCCCGATATTATGTTTAGTGTTTGCTTATGTGCTCGTTTCTAAGAAAATCCTAAGACTACCCATTTAGAAGCCGTTAAGCGTATATTTAGGTATATTAGAGGAACTACACATTTAGGATTATGGTATCCGAAAGGAACCGGAATAGAAACTATAGTTTATGCCGACTCCGACCACGCGGGCGATTACGTTGATCGTAAAAGCACTAGCGGCGTTTGTACGTTCATGGGATGTTGTTTGACATCTTGGTTCGCTAAGAAACAAACGGCCCTTGCTATCTCCACAACCGAAGCCGAATACGTCTCCGCCGGGAAGGCATGTCAACAAGCACTATGGATGAAACAAGCTCTCATCGACTACGACATACGCCTCGACGACGTTCCGATTATGTGCGACAATAAAGGCGCCATCGACTTAAGTAAAAACCCCGTACAACACTCTAGAACTAAACATATAGAAATCCGTCACCACTTTCTACGCGATAACGTCCAAAAGGGCAACATTTCTATCGAGAAAGTTGCATCCGAGGATAATATAGCCGATATATTTACTAAGCCTTTAAAACGTGAAGTATTTAATTATTTAAGATTAGGATTAGGAATGATGGAACTTATCATGGATAGTGATTCTCCACCATCTCAAAAATAATCGTAAAAGGAAATTTAATGAAGTAATTAATCATTATTCAAAAGATGTTAATTCTCATTACAAGTTCCAATTACAAAACTTCCGATCATGAACATAATCGAGATTAGAATTTTACTAGATAAAGAAAATATCAATAAAATGACCATAGATATTTTCAACATCTACATGTATGGTCAATACATGAAATTACAAAATCGATTGAAAAAGACGAAAAGAACAATCATCAAATTGCAACTCACACTTGTGTTGACGATGTTTTGTTGAGTCTAAATGTTCATAAATGATTGTGTTATTAGTAATGGTCAAACTTATGCTAAAAGTTAACACACTCCTAGTAGGATCGACTACGTTGAAATTCCATCGGGAAATTCACGACAAGTTGCACGGTTCACTCAAAACTTGGACGTCGACTCCGAAAATTATATCACATACTCCTAATAGTAAATATAACATACTTCAATTGCCAAAAACACAACACCTTATCTCAATTTGCTCAAAAAACAACTCTATCCATATTTTTGGACACCTGTGGATAACGGATGCACCATCAGGGAGATCCGTTCCCATTTAGGTAGATCCGTAAGTCTTAGAACATGGGTAAATACCAGTTTTTAAACAAATTAGGACCACAAATACTATTATCCAAACACACCCACGAACCAAAACACTAAAACCCTCCATACTAAATCACAATTAGAGGCAATTGAAGTAATTAATCACAAAGATCATCAATAAATCATCAATCTAATACTATTATTGTAAGTGATTTCATCTTATTTTCTTTTTAATTTTGTGTCTAGGGTTTTGATTTTACACAAATCAAATAATTTAGGGATTTTAACTTTTCAAGCAATTTTTGTAGAATTAGAACTAAGATATAGCAATGTATAACTATTATGATACTTGGAATGCATAATTGAAGTGATTCGTCAAAATCAATTTTCGCCAAAAACCCCAAGTTAGGTACTTTGAATAAAACCTCACTTCTAGGAACTTTTTAAAACAAGGGTTGTTTAACTACATTGTTAATACAACACAAAAACATTTTCTTCATACATTAAGTCTCATGAATGTATATGTGAGATGCTTAATTCGTAAGCATTTTTGTTTCATTTGTATAGAGCAATATCAAACATAGGGTATGCATTAAGGTTTGCTTATTACTAGCATTATCACTATTTTTCTTTTGATTGAGTCAAGCAAATCGCACATCCACATATAAACACACACCTTGACACATACCTCTCGTTTTACTTATTGGGTCATTTATGTTTATTTATAGGTGAAATCACAACATAATTTAACCAAATGGATTACAAACGAACTCAAGAATACCTACCTAGAATTCATCGCACGAGAAGAATGGATGAAGATCTTAGGGAATCTTACCGTACTCTAGAAAAATGCCTCTTTCATAAAGGAAGACTCGTCACTCCATCCTTCATTGAAGCAAACAACATGCTTCCATCCTTTCAAGCCGTAGGCCTCGAACCTTTTCTCACCCTTAATGAACCTATTTGTCCTAGATTTATAGTCGAATTCTATCATAGTCTTGAAGTCAAACGAGATGAGGAGGAACGTCCTTACATTGAGTTTAAGCTTGGTCAATTCACCTTTAAGTTAACTTCATCTCAACTCTCTCGAATTCTTCAAACTTCATATGCTCTAGACACCTTCTACACAAGCGAATGGTCACTAAACTCTCTTGATGATCATCCCAATAGCAATTTCTTTGGCCCGAAGCATGACCTCGTCAAAAACAACATCACCATTCGTAGAACAACTCAAACTCAACTTGAAAGAAGCCCCAACAAACTCCACGTTGACGATATTCGTCCCGATTTAAGAGGATGTGAACTATTCTTTAGGGAAAATTTCTTTTGCTCCCTTGGCAAGAGAAATAAGGTAAATGCATGCACTGCATACATGCTTTACTACTTGACCATTAGAAGAAAGTTCAACTTCACTTCGATGATTATTTATAGAATGGAGGAAGTCATTAACAAACGCGATGGTCCCATGCCATTCGCCATGCTTTTGACCCGTCTTTACAATCACATCCTTCAAACAAATCCTCAAACCATTGTCCCAATTGCTAGGTTCACATTCCATGAATGTGTCATGGATCCTCTAGACATTTCAAGTAAACCTAGCAAATAAAAGGGAAAGAAAATTGCCTCTCCCTCAGTCACCTCCTATTCATCTTCATCGTCTGATGACAATGAAGCACCATCCTTTCTCGAGTTCTATGATGAACTATCCGACAATGAGGATCTTACCAAAGCCCAACGAAAGAAGAGAGGAATGTTTAAATGCTTAAACTGCTACGTTGGCACCATCACTAAGTACTTGAAGAAACAAGAATGATCATGCTTGTGTTAAACCTATGTGTTCTCGTGGTATGCGGTAATTTGCATCTTTGATTATGAATTCTATATTAGGATGTTGGTAAATTGAAAACTTTGATCTATGTATGTTAAAACTACGCACTTATTTATCTTGCTATGGTTTATGGATATTTTATCATGGTATTATTATTTGGTAGTAGATAATGATGTTTGCACGCTAATTTCTTTTGAGTTTTGGGTAAAAAATACAGTTGTGGTCATTTTTGTTGGAACCTGTGACCCACTGATCCACCATATGGTAGATCTGTATATTGTTTTGGTGGATCCGTGGCTCACCAGTCCAGGTGCCAAAATTCAAATTTTCTTGATTTTTAACTTTTTCTACTTTATCTTATAACCATGCTATATGATACTATGTGGGATCTTAAACCTGAGGATATAACATGTTTTCCATATAACTATTACCTTATAATCATCACCCTCAAACACCATTTTCTTCACATTCCTCATATACAACCTTATTAGTTCATCACCATGACTAGTTCGTCCAAAATAAATTCACCAAACTTTAAAAGAAAAACCGCAAGAATGAGTGTCAAGTATCCAACCTATGTCAATCTTACATCCTCAAGTGAGGAACAACCAAATGAAAGAACTCCTTCACCACCTCCTAGAAAGAAATCCCTTTCACCACCTTAAGCTCCATCAAAATCCATCTCTAGCAAAAGCACACACTATACATCTTCATCATCACTAAGTGAGTCTCCTACACCAACTCACGTTGCACCTCCACCTAACCTTCATTTTGTCATTCCAATAAAATAGAACCTCAAGAACTTCCTCCACTATAGATATCACCAAATGATCCCTATGCTCAAACCATGGATAATTGGCCACCGGGCCCTTCTAATCCATCTCCACCACCATGTGTTTCACGACCACCTCTCGGTTTTCCAAATCCACCACCCGGATATGAACCATTACCATCAACCCAAACTTTTTTTGTTAACATTAACAACAACACACCTTTCCTCCACAACAATGCACCTCCACTTGAAAACATTCACCATCCATCACCAAATCTTGGAAATCAAGATTTTCCCAATCCTCTAAACATCTTGGATTTTGTTCATCTAAATGACATGCCTCACCTCTACAACATGTTTTGTCAATGTTGTAGCACCACAAGGCATGAAATCTAAATGCTCCGAAACCGTGTCAACTACATGTTCTCATACATTCGACACCACCTTGGCTCTTCATCACACCCACCTTACTTTCCGCATTAGCCACATAGCAATCTCACCTCACCCCTCGGATTATATGGGAAAATGACATTTATCCTAAGATTTAGGATCTTTAATTTTTTTCTTTTTCTAGTCTAAGATTATTGTGTAATGGCTTTAACGCCAAATTTTAGGTTTTATCCCTTATAGTGGATTTAACATTATTTCATTTTGTTATGTTGATGATGGATGTTTATATGTGTGCATATGTGGTTGTCATATATATATATATATATATATATATATATATATATATATATATATATATATATATATGCACGCTAATTTGTTTTGAGTTTTGGGTGAAAAATGCAGTTCTGATCGTTTTTGTTGGAACCTGCGACCCACGGATCTACCATATGGGAGATTCGTATGTTTGGTTTTTGGTGGATTCTGAGGCTCACCCCCAGCGCCAAAATTAAATATTCCTAAATTTTTAACCTTTTTCTACTTATCTTATAACCTCTATAGATAACTATGTAGGGATCTTAAACCTTAGGATATAACATGTTTTCCATATAATCCAAGAACCATTATACAAAACACTTCACCACTTTCACCTTATAATCATCACCCTCAAACACCATTTTCTTCACATTCCTCATATACAACCTTACTAGTTCATCACCATGACTAGTTCATCCAAAACAAATTCACCAAACTTCAAAAGAAAAACCGCAAGAATGAGTGTCAAGTATCCAACCAATTTCATCTCGCTATCTTAAGTGAGGAAAAACCAAATGAAAAAGACTTCTTCACACCTCCAAGAAAAAAAAATCCCTCTAACACCCCCACAATCTCCACAAAATCCATTACTAGCAAGAACACTACACCTCATCATCATCACCAAGTGAGTCTCCAACACCAACTCACGTTGCACCCCCACCTAAACTTCATTTTGTCATTCTGATAAAACAAGAACCTCAAGAACTTTCTCCACTACAAACGTCACCCAATAACCCTCATGTGTCAACGATGGACAATTGGCCACCGGGCCCCTCTAATCCATCTTCACCACCACGTGTCTCACGACCACCACTCGAATTTCAAAATCACCTCCACCCGGGTTTTTTAAACCACTACATGTACCCAACCATTATTGTAACATTAACAACAATACACCTTACCTTCTCAACAATGCACCTCAACTTTAAAACATTTACCATCCACCACCAAATCTTGTGTAACACCCCCAAAATCACAACGTAAACGGAATACCACTTGGGGTGCTACTTCATAGCATAAAGTACAAGTTACAGAAAACGACTCTAAGTGAGACGTTATGAAAAGTCAACCATTCGATAATTTTTATAAAATATAAGTTACAACGGGTCCTATTTGCAATGCAATAGAAAACATTTTTAAAAAAAAACGTTTGACGACATGGTAAACACAAATTATAAAGCGTTCAAAACATATCTGCGTGACTCGACTCTCCTGAGCTAGTAAACATGCAAAACGTCAACAATAATGTTGGTGAATTCATAGGTTTAAGTAAAAACAGTATTGAAATAAATCAAGTAATATCTCAGTAAGAAAAGTAGCGTTACAATATTTTAAAGTATTATTTCCAAAATCCAAGTAGTGATTCAATAAATCAAGTAATGTTCAGTAGTGGACCACAAGATTTAAGTAATAGTAGACTACGAAACAAATTCAGTAGTCCAAAACCATGAAAGTTATTGCGCTAAAAGCCTCTGAACCCCGAAACCTTAACTAGTTTGAGCCCTTACAGTATATAGGATGTATGCCAAAACACCCTAAATGTCCTCACCATGTTAAATGCACCATGGCCAACTTGTGACCAGAAATTCAAGGCGGAGATTGTCAATCCTGATAGATCTACCAACAACATTCGCGCTTACTACAATAGTAATTAACGGTTCATAATAAAAAGGGACTTAGTTGGCCGATTGTGGTAACTAGAGCATAATATTCAGGCAATAATTCTGGTATCATACAATTTAAAAACACCTTGTGTCCAATAGTAAAAAACAAATAATGTATTCAAAACTCACGGTTTTCATATATAGGAATTCAATGATCTCAAATCATGTAGTAAACAAATCAAGTTTTAAATCAGTTCATAAGAAAACAGCCATGTATCACACATGTTTTAGAAGTCATGTAGTAAGCAGTAAAAGCTTTAGTAAAGATAGTCACGTAACGCTTAAGTAGTATAAATCTTATAAGTATACTTTAGTAAACGAGCATGTATTTCTCACACCGAAAAAACATTTATGAAAAACCAAAAAAAATAAAAGGTGGGCCTATGACTCACTTTAAGAAGAATTTATGACGAGAAATCAACATAGAAAGAACGGCGACAACGTCTCCCCCGATCCTATAAGAATGGTGCGCGTATTAGAAGAATATAACTTATAAGAAAAATGCAACAATTGCACATATAAATAAATATGTATATTCTACATATGTATAACGTTATACCATAGAATCTATGGGCGCGCCTCAACTTCTTATTAATACATTCTAAGTTTTTTCTGATTTTGACCGATTTTCCTAGTCACTTTACAATCCTTTAAAGGAAATACAAACGAGTCAAACCCTTCCATACCCGTTTCCAACAACCTCACTTGTTAAATAACCTACTATATTTTTCTCAAGAACAAAATATTTGACAAGTCTAACTATTTTCAAAAACAATCGACGACTCGAAGTTCCGAAAAAGGACTTTTGCTGTAAACCACTGGAAAGATTGACTTGAACGTCCCATTTTACCTCTCAATAAAAATCTAGAAAAATTTCATAAAATCACAACCAATCATGAACTTCCAACATTAGGCAATTTCATTAATTAAAAAGATGTTTTGATATGGCTGCTACCCTCACAAACACAACCCAGAAAACTGTCCCCAAAACGCAGATTTGACAATGAATCTCGTAAAATCATTTTGACTAACCTCTGCTCACTTTTAACTCATGAAACCACTTTGGTTGGAAGGTAGACTCTCTTTAGTTATTTTTAGGGTCAAGAAAATCAATAAAAGCTATTCGGATGATTAAGTTACGACTCTCGCAAGACGACTCAAAAATCTTCCCAGATTCTTATTCCGAATTTACAACAATCAACCCAACCAAACGCACTCATACTCTAACTCATTATACCCAATTCGATTTTAGACACAACCGAAAGCTTAAGTATGACTTATTTGTTGTAAAATAGTTTTCGTTATAATATTTCAAGTTCAAACGGTTTCTACTACGCCAAATGATCATTCTTAAATTTTTTACCAAATTTGACTTTTTAAAGTATATGTTTTTATTAAGTTTAACTTATCAAAAACGACCCACCAAAATGCGTTATTAAATATGAGGTATACTAGTGTTTGACATAAAACGACATTTCGGACAACTTTTCAGTTATACCCGAGACCCAAAACTCGACCGAACATGATGAAAATACTCTTACAAAATTCTGCACAAACCATATTTTTCTTAAAATAATGTAGTATCTATTTCTAAGCTTTTTGACCCGTTAATATGCGTTTTTGGACTTAGATATCCTCGCAAAAAGGTAAAACGGCATTTTAAAACAACTATTTAGTATACATGAGACCCAAATCTCAACAGAAAATGACGAAATTGCCCATATCCAGAATCTGCAGAAAACCAAAATGTTAAACTAGTGCTGAATCGCGTTTTTACCCATTTCAAACTTCAAATTGCTCTAAGAACTTTGTTTTTGAGAATTACAGAACCCACGATATATCGAATCGAAGCTAGGGACGACCTCAATCATATTTTTAAGCCTAAAATCATATTAAAAATATTTTTGACACCCGAAATCGACACGCAAACTTTTTGCGTAAAGTGACACTGTAAAAAACTCCGCCAAACGTTATTTTTCGCACCAAACAAGCTTCAAAATGCACCTAGCTAACCTATCTCTGTCCACTAACATCTCCAATCAATAATCCAACCTCAGTACACAACATGCACAATGATCCATGAATTCTAAGTATAAAATTAAACACATGCATACATAATAAAATTAATCAACATAAAAGGGTTTAAAACATACTTACAAACAATGGAGAATGCAAGGAAAAAAGATCAAACAAAAACCCCTCTTTGTTTTCCCTTGTTAGCCGAAACCAAACACACCCTTCAATACTAAAACCCTAACTTTTTCTTAATCAAACCTTGCAATATCACTAATATTTAACCCTTTTAAACCATGATTACACCCAAATTCAATAAAATCTTCAAAACCAAGAATCTTGAAAAAGACTTGCATGTGGTTTTCTTTAGTAAAGAATGGTAAGGATTAGTATAGAGGTGATTTAGGAATGATTGGAATTGATTGGGAGAATTTTTGGTATGGTTTGGTGATGGTGGTTTGTGACACGTCGTACACAGAGGAGAAGAAGCAGGGAAGAAAATTTTTGTTATGTCTGATATTGTGATGTGTTTAGGTTTTTATAAAACATTATATATCAGTACCAATAAAAGGGGTCTAGTGGGCTTCCGATTTTTATAAAAGAGAATTCCAAGAAGTGTTTGTTTAGGGCAATGATGGGGCGGCCAACATGGCCTAGGGCCTATGTTTGTTTATTTTTTTTGTCAAAATTTGTACCATATTATCTTGTGCTTAAACATTTAGTTAAATTGTTAAAAGATGTAAAAAACACGATTTTGACACGGTTTCGGCTAGAACGCGAGAAAATTCATAAAATACTAAAAATAAAATAAATAGGCTCCCGGAGCAAAAATATGAAAATTTTAAATTTCTTAGACGCTTAAACGGATAAAATCCTAAGCGCGGCTCGCAAATAGCCAAAACAACGATTTTCACCAAATCGGCTAGCGAGCAAAACACAAAATTTTCTTCAAAAGTAAAAATAGGAACGGAGTCGAGATTTAATATTAACCGTAAAATACGAGATGTTACATCTTGGAAATCAAGATCTTCCCAATCATCCAAACATCTTGGATTTTGTTCATCCAAATGACATGCCTCACCTCCACAACATGTTTTGCCAATGTTGTAGCACTACAAGGCATGAAATCTAAATGCTCTAAAACCGTGTCAACTATATGTTCTCATACATTCAACACCACTTCGGCTCTTCATCAAACCCACCTTACTTCCCGCATTAGCCGCATGGAAATCTCACCTCACCCCTCGAATTATATGAGAAAATGATATTTATTCCAAGATTTAGGTTTTTTAATTGTTCTAGTTTAAGTTTCTTAGTTTCTTGTCCTATGGGCTTTAATGCCAAATTTTATGTTTATTCCCTTATAATTGATATATAACATTAATACCTTTCCTTGTTGTTAATGATGATGTTTTATTGCTGTATATGTATAGTGTGCATATGTGGTTGTCACACACACACACCACACACACAACACACACAACACTACACACACGTATCGACACACACACATATAATATAATATATAAATATAATATATATATATATAATATATAATATATATATATATATATATATATCTATAATACATATAACATATACATATACAAATACATATAACATATACATATCAAATACATATACATATACATACACATATGTACATATACAATATACATAATATATATTATATATATATACTCTATATATATGCAAGGAACACCAGATCTGGATGGCAATGACTTAGGGGTGTATTGGGGGGGGGGGGGGGGGGTGGGGGGAGGGTTTGGGGGTGGGGGGGGGAGGGGTCTAACTTTATTTTGTAGCCATCGCATCCATAGCTCGATTCTTTGATGCCCAAGCAAGGGGGGGGGGGGGGGGGGAGGGGGAGCATACACAAGGGTAAGCACTTGCAATATTGTCCTTGTATTTTTTTACTTTGCTTCGTAATCAAAGTGACTTAGCATTCGTCAAAACAAGAATACAAGGAAGGCCCCTACAACGCTTTTTGCTCGACAAAATGGGGGAGAATAAATGTAAAACCTCATCCACGATTACATATACAAATACATATACAAATACATATACATAACATACACATATACATAATATTATATATAAATATTATATATATATATATTCGGTGATAGGGTTCTGATATATTTGCTAGTCCTACTAACTTTATTTTGAGCACGCAGTACCATACTCTATTCTTTGATGCCCCAAGCAATGTGGGAGCGATACACCAAGGGGAAGCACTTGGCAAATATTGTCTTTATTTTTACTTTTCATTCGTAACTAATCACTTAGAATCGACAAAACTTCAGACATACAAGGAAGGCCCTACAACTCCACAAACGCTTTTTGCTATCACAAAATGGGGGAGAAGAAATGAAACTCATCCAACTAAATACTTATTTAGTAACTTTAAATAAGCATGATTTTATATTTTTGTCATCATCCAAAAAAGGGGGAGATTGTTAATATAAATATTCGCGCGAAAAACGATATTAATATTTAATATCTCAGGTTTTGGATAATAACAATATAATGTCATACTACGTAAAAGTTTACATAAACAAGTTATTTAGTCGAAAGTTTACTTGACGACGACAAATCACTTAAGGTATGAATATGGCATTATTAAACATAGTTAATGATCAAAGAAAAATATTATCATTTGCATAAACCTTTTCTAATCAAATGATTTAGGTTAACACATGATTAATTATAAGCTAGTTATATTAATCATGTAAGACAAATAAGATTGAACCATAATGGACAACAATCTTTTAAATCTTTCTAAATTCAGCCCCCAAATCTAAAACATGTTTCTTTATTGGTGATAAGAAATATTTTGTTCTAAAAAAATCTAATAAACTAGTTTTATTAAGTACAAAACAATATTTTTAATAGATTTGTGGTTAATCATAAAATCACAAATGTTGTCCCAGCTCCCCCAACGGATCCACCTAATACACTAGATGGATCCAACTACGGTGGATCTGTGGGTCGCAGCTCACAGCTGTATGGGACAACATTTGAATTTTAAAGGCTTGCCTATAAATAGCAACCTTAAGCTTTCATTTTTAATAACTCTTGACAAATTTTTTCACACACATCTTTTATTTTTTTATATTCTTTAATCATTATGCTTGTTACATAATCCATTACAAGTGATCAACTCATTCACTCTTTAGTGAAGAACACTTACGAAGACGTCAAGCTTGCCATTCAAAAGAAATAAAGACGTCAAGCTTCAAGTGTTAATAGTTTAGTTGTGTCATCACTATTGTGATAATCATTCATCTTGTATATCTTGTGTTGTATGTTGTGTATATCATATGTGTATGATAACTTAGTATTAGGCAACAAAATACATAGTGTGTTAGATTGGTTCTATCTCGAAGTAGTACTCGCTATTTAGCTTAGTACCAGAAAAAGTGTAAGCGACGTGTACGGTTTTCTCTGCCTAAAGGGAGCTTGTTGACATAGTGAAGATAACTCTCAAGTTGGGTACTTGGGGAGTGGAGTAGGGTGAAGAGGAGCTTCGTAACCGGACCACTATAAATCATTGTGTCATCGGTTTGATCGTTTCTTATCTTTCTTGTTCACACTATCGTAGATCTTATTTACCTTATGGCATCGCTATCATATATACTTGTGTATACTCTTGAGTATCACAAAGTCGACAAACTACTAAGTTTATTTTAAAAACGGTAAAAACTATTCAACCCCCTTCTAGTTTCCACAGTCTCCACACTCTGTGAGCACGATTCTTCAAGAGATTTGGTGTAGGTCCATAGTCTTGTCCGTTTCTTCTCCAAATGAGCCCAAGTCACGTGAATTTCCTCCAAATGTCATCCAAGTGCTAAAAACCTAAAAACAAACGATTAAACACCTAATCTGGGCATACTTGCATGATTTAAGAGGTTAAATGACCTCGAAATAGTGTATAAAATGACACCTCATCAAACTCCAATCAGTCCCTCCAGTAGACAGCGCCCATAGGGTAATCAGGATTATTGAGATGAGTGAAACATTGGAGACCAAAAATGAATCTATTGTATCTGGTCCAAATGCACAAGACTTGTAGGGGGCAAAATGGGTGTTTTGGAAATAAGCGAAACATTAAAGGTCAAAGATGGCTCTGCCCATATAAATACTATAACATCTTTAAGAAACCCTTCTATTTCCATGTATTTTCGTTCCAATGCTCAATTTTTACCTAATAATGAAATATGAAACAATTAAGTACATATCCTTATAAAAACATAACAATTATTAGCATTTATAAAGAAAATTAACACTAAAATATATAGAATATCTGATGTTATTAAATATCCTCCTACTTGACTTCTACTTGCTCTCAAGTACACCTTTCTAGTAATTTTTAAAAAAAATATCTCTCAAATTATAAATTATTATGGAAGACATGAATTTAAAAACTACCTATGCTAGAAAACATCAAAGCTGAACACCTAACAAAAAGGGGAAAGAAAACACTTACTCTCATACTAGTCTGTGTGTTTTAATTTCGGAGTGATCACTCAAACGCACAGTCATAGCATGTAATCTATCATAGGCTTGTCGAGTATATAAAACTCCACAACTAGAGCTAAGGTCAATACAATCCTTAAAGGCAATACAAGGTAAACAAATATTAGGCTTAAGGGTGAAATAGGGAAATGATTAGACATGGGGTTCACATCTAAATGTTGTAAATCAAAAAATAAATAAACAAATAGTCTAGTATCCACAATCTCCCCGTTACTGGTCACCTTCCATTCATAAGTCCAAGTGAACCTGACCATCATCAATAATGAGCTAGTGTCCTATAGTGTATAGATATCAAGAAATATACACTAGCTCAACCTTCAATCAAACTAGTTGGTTTATAAAATGTACCAACTCTAAATCATTCTTGAACTACATACGAGGTACTATAAATACTAATAAAATTGGTTGGTTTTATAATTTAATCAACACTTATATACTAATGCTACATAATTTCTAAACTACTAAAACTCATATTTTTTAAGTACATACATAACTAAATTCTGTAGCATAAAGTATCAATCGGAGCATAAATAATCATCCCCACTTGAGATAAACTACGTCGAAATCAATAAGTCCTACGGGGGTCTTCATCGATCGAAATGGTAAGTCTACCACGAAAGTGTAATTCCCGAACCCCTTTACTCAAACCATGAACTTCAAATGACTAGCAACTTTCTGGCTATGGATCATAGACTACACGGTAGGCTTAGGCGAAATGGTGTAACGAAACAATGCATATTAAGGGTGAGCAAAGCTTCATTCAAGTTGACTAAAATAGTCTATTAAGGGATCATTCATCCAGAACTTATCTCTTTCGGTCGTCCTAGAAGATTAAGTGAGGCATGAAAAGATTGGCTCGACAATGTTTAACTAAGGGTGTCTTGCACTAAAGATGAGTGCAACAAATGGGTTTTTCACGGGAGGTCGACAAGTCGATGTGACAAGTCGACAAACACACAATGTAACACATATGGGCTGATTTGGTTTAAATCCTAGAATATTTCCTTCTTGAATTATCTATCCTAATTGCATTGAGTAAACTCAATACAATACTCGTCTATGGTCATGTAATGATATACGGGCCAAGTTCTAAAGTCTACAATACTACTGGCACACTCAATCTGTAGTGGATTTATGTAATATTAGAAAACGGAAATAAGGCAAAATCCTCACAGATTGAATAATGGGTAGTTGTACTTGGCAAAGATCTATTATAGTTTCAGTTAGAAAAAACATGTCAAAATTTAAAAAATGGCAAAAATGACATAATTTTCAAAACAAATTAGATAAAATGAAGGTAAATATTGGTCAAGTGATTTTTATACTTCTCTTCCCCCCTCCCACTTGAGTTGTACAATATCCATATTGTACATAAAATGGTAAAAACAAATAACACGATTAGAATTAGAACAAAAGACTCACCGGAATTTGCTCGGCATGATCAAAGATACACGTAATGTAACGTGTCCCGCTTTTAGATCCTAGAAGCAAATCCAGTCCCCTGAATTCACTAACACAAACACATGCACCATACTAGAGAAACAAGAAGTAAACAAAACATATGAAATAAAAAAACTTAACTGACTTTCCTATGAATCACGGTTGCTATGCGTATGCAACAAGCCTTTTAAACCCCTCGGTATCCTGAGTGGATGAGTGGAGTCTCGTGAGGGTTTCCAGAGAACACACCCACAAAGTTCGTAACAAAATATAAAAGTTTTGGTAAAGTTTTGAAATAATTTTTGAAAAAGTTGTTACAGGAGATAGTTATGGCGTAATTGAATCAGGCCAGTTACGATGTAATTAAATTGAACTGGGCGAAGGTCTCTACTGGAGGACCAGTTATGACGTAACGTGGAGTACCAGTTACGCCGTAGTTTTCTACTAATGTCGTCACCCAAAATTTCCAATTTATTTACGTGGCTAAAGGATAGATCAGGCCTCCTCTCGTCTTTTCTTACAATAAAAACCTGCAAACATGATAAACAAAACATACCAAACCAACCAAAAGTACAAAATTGAAATAATGCAAAAAGGTAAAGGATGGGTTGTCTCCCGACAAGCACTTTTCTTTATTACCGAGTCTTTAAGTTAGACTCAAGCCGAGGCCTACGTTGTTCTTTGGACACGTCCTTTCGCGTCCATTTCCTCCATTAATCTAGCTCTAACCACGGATGTATTGGACATTTAGCTTGTAATCAGTTTAGGCTGGATTAATTCGTGATTAATTGGATTGGTATTTCTGACAAGTTTTGGGTGTTTCCAACGAGCTTTGGTTATTTTCGGCTAGTTTTGCGTATTTATGGCAATATTAAGAAAAAAAAAGCAACTTGTAATGGATATAAATAGCTCACATAAGTGACTAAAACAAGTTTAAAGTGATTTTTGGGTATTTCAGGCAAATCTGACCCCAATTGATTGTCGTTTACCGTCTTTAGCCGTCATTGACCATGGCTGACCGATTTGTTCGAACGATTTACACAAATCGAAAAGGTTGGTGGCTTACTAGTAGAAAATAAAGAGATACATTAAAAAAAATTCTATACTAGTTGTTGAAAAAAATATGAGTAAAATTTTAAGAAACTAAAAAATATTTTAGTACATTGATTGATTTGGTAGTGTAAAATAAAAAAATCGTCGCACAAATGGGGGCACTCTTTTAAGTTAGCAACCAATTATATGAGAGCACACGGATCGTACTTAAAAAAAATTAAATTACAATTGTCAGATGACTTTTTCACGCGAATTGTACTACTTTTAACGGTCAAAGATGGCTCTAGTCAACCACCACTAGCTTATAAAAAGATGACTATTCAAACCCATTTCTTACAAATTCACATCATCAAAATCATTTAATCNTAAATACTCATTTTTATCAGAAAAATGATTTGGAAAACAACGGCGCAAGTTTCGCGCGTTGAATCATTAGTTAAGTCGCCCAAACGAGTCTCGAACCGCTTTTTATCAAAAGTATATTAAAAAGTTACACTTTTTACCCTACACTATAAAGGACTTGACACTTTCTTTAAAACTTTTAATATATATATAAAGTTTATATATTTTATTTCATTTCCATCTCAAAATTTACACACATACATATATAACTCTCTCTCTCTCTCTCCCCCAAAGTATCCGGCCAGCCACCACCACCGCCGGATCCGGCCACCACCGTCGCGCCGCCGCCGGAAAACTTTTCCGGCGGACTTTTCCGGCCGAATCCAAAAAGGCTCCTCATCGTCCGATCTATCCAACCCACTACCTCACTCGCCGCCCCTCCCTCTCCTCCGGTTGCCTCCCCACCGTCGCACCACCAAGGGTGCGTCGGGTTCACTGTACACCGCACCAAGGGTGCGTTTGGTTTATATCTCAGCGGGCCCGTTTGGTTTAAAAATACAACAAGGGCGCGTTCGGTTTATTGTGAGCACGAGGGGTGCGTCAGTTTGTTCGTCACACCGACTAGGGTGGGTTCGGTTGGGGCAGCCACCGCACGGGGTGCGTTTGGTTTTGTTATACCGCCAAGGGTGCATCCGGTTTTGTTCACAGTCACCAAATGGGTGCGTTGGGTTTTATAACCCAATTATTGTGCGTTTGGTTTGTATTAAAAACAGCCAAGGGTGCGTCGGGTTGGGTCTCAAACCTATGAGGGTGCGTCGGGTTTGATAGTGAAACCCCGGAGGGTGTGTTTGGTTTTAATAAAACAGCCGAAAGGGCTGTTTGGTTTATGGCAGCCGCACCGAGGGTACGTTTGTTTGATATTAATATCGAATTAGGATGCGTTTGGCTGTGCAAACGAAATAAGGGTGCGTTTGGCTTATCAGCCGCCACCAAGGGGCGTGTTTGGTTTTCTTATGGTAACGAAAAAGGTGTATTTGTTTCGGGGTTGCCACATGGGTGCGTTTGGCTGTGAAACAGCCGGGTACATAAGGGTGTGTTTGATTCGCGGGTCAGAACCACAGCGGGTACGTTTGGGTGTACAGAAAGCCAAAAAAGGGGTGTTTGGCTTGGTAGAAAAGAACATAGGGCGTGTTTGGTTTATTTACACAATAAGGGTGCGTTTGGGGTAG
>BQNB010025096.1:0-20000 GCA_026074375.1 Tanacetum coccineum
TTTTATTGGTCTTATTTGAGGATACACTTATAAAATTTGACAAGACAAAATTATTTTAAAAATATGAAAGAAAGATGAGCGACATCATACATTAATCTAACAAAAGTTATGTTTGTCTTTTATCCAAGTGTGAAGGACTTTGACTTTGACATAAATATATAAGTTACAATATGTTTAAATTTTAATTGGAGTATTAAAATCTTTTATACTTTTATAGTTATAATATCTATGCGCGCATATGTTTTTTCATAAATTTTTTATCATGTATTAATATCAATTACTATTTGTTTAGGTTTTTCTGGACGAATGATTTGACTTTGATAATTGACATGGTGGTGAGGTTGTGTTGTTTGATTGAATCATGGATAGAGTACTGCTATTTGTACCCCTTGACCTACAAAAAAGGTACAAAACAGTACAAAACATTCTTTTTTGTCTTCTTGTTTGTGGAAACTAGAAGGGGGGGGTTGAATAGTTTACAGGTTCATTTTACGTTTTAAAAGTTTGCTTTCAAAATACTTAAATTCGAGTTATATGTTCAACCAATCAACAATATGAATCAACAATGTAAATATATAAACTAATACTAAATAACAATGACAACAATATAAAGAGATAAGGAAATGAACAATCAAACCAAGACGCCAAAGATTTATAGTGGTTCGGCTACGAAGCTCCTCTTCGCCCTACTCCACTCCCTGAGTATCCTACTCGATATTTCACTATGTCAACAAGCTCCCTTTAGGCGGAAAAAACCGTTTACACGTCCCTTACGTTATTTTCCGACACTAAGCTAAATGTCGAGTCCTAATCTTAGCTAGAACCAATCTACCACTTCACAAGCACGACACAATCACAAGATCTACACTATCAGATTTACACACAATCTGAATCACACAATTACACAAGATCGTTACAATAGAGATTTGATACTTAAAATAAGAGAGGAGAGATCACTAAATAATGATTTGTTTCTTGGCGAATATGAATGTTCTTCTCTTGCACTTGATAGAGAGGAGAGGAGAGATGAGAAGAATAGATTGGATCACTTGAAACAAGATCAAACAATGTTAGTGATCAAGAGATTTAGTGAAAGAAAGAAGGTTTTTAGAGAGAGAAAGAAGACTGGAAAAATTTGTGCAAAGAGGTGTGTTTTTCTGCCAGAAATAGTGAAGTATTTATGGATAGGATTTCCAACGGCTAGCTGGCGGTGGTCCCAGCGGTCCCAGATATATCTAGGGGCCGCCAGGCCTATAAGGGGGCCGCCACTAGACTACGCTTCTGTTTTGTCTTTTTGTAAAGAAGGTTGTATCTGGTATAGAAGCTTCTATTTTGGGGGGAAAACCATATTCAAATTTTATTATTTAAATAAAACATTTTCTTTATTCAAAAGTATTATTTATTTTGTAGAAATACTTTTGTGAAAATGTAATGGTTAAGAAAGAAATATTTTCTTGATCACTAATCATGCTTAATGATTTGTTTGTACATACCTTAAGTGATCACTAATCTTTAAAATGGAAGTTTACGATTAATAATTTTTAAACGTTTATTTTTATCGTAAACGTTTTTACATTTTGTTATTATCAAAACATTGAGAGGTCGAAAAATATAAATAACGTTTTTAGACATTATTTGTATTAACAATCTCCCCCTATTGATGATGACAAAATATAAACTCATTTTGTATAAAATTTAAGGTTTTAAATTATTAATGAGTTTCATTCCATTTCTCCCCTTTTTGTCGAATTCAAAAAGCATGATCGTCGAATTGTTGTAGAAAGAAAGAAGTCGACGATATCAAGACTCCCCCTTGATGTAGGCTCCCCCTTGTTTGGGGCACCAAGGTATTGATCTTATGAAAATTGTTTGCTATAAAACAAGGTTAGAAGTACAAGTGCAAGAATATATTCCCAACTAGTAGCAATATAGCAATTCATGCAAGTTAAAACATAAAGTAGTTTCTCAAAAATGAGTTTTCAGTGTGCAAACTCATATCCATATACCAATACCATAAAAGATGAATTTCTGATAAGAAGAAGTAGACACCAAGGTCAAGCATTGATCACGAATCATAGAAGACATCGTGAAAATTATTTACTCACTTAATCTTTCAATTTTCATTGTTTGGATTACGCTTGTATAATACAATGGTTGTGGTCTAATACCCTTGGTATTAGCCATCTTAATGAAATTTAACGTTTGGTTTGTTTAAAATCAATTTCTTAATTAATCCGTTGATTGTTTAATTAGTTATCACCTAATACTATGTCTATGTGCGTGAATATGCGACCTATTATCAACTGGGTCTAGTGATACTAACAAGTAATTTAGATACTAGGATAGCTCTTCATATCATGTTTTATATGACTAGACCAATAGGATCACAAATAATGTTCTATCTTTGCCTTTAAATTATGAGCTTAGTTGGTCCGGTAGGTGACCCGAATGCTTCAACAAGTATGTTCTTAATTAAACTGTAAAGCTCCGAAATGTGATACTACCAGTATATAAAACATCATCAAGCAATATGTGGGTAAAGTCCTGATGGGCTAGGGTTTTAACAGGATCACCACTGCTTTGATTCCCTAAGATGAATTCTAATTAAACTAAAGGATGCTTTTGCTGATGCGTTAATTTGGATAGATTAATCGGTCAGGTCTGTAGATGATTTCCCGATAAGTCTTAAGAATGAATTCTGCTTCGAGAAAAGTAATCATTGCACTAAAACCAAATAAACCAACATTTAATTGATTTAATAAGAGCTAATACAATTTTCTTCATTTGGCTTGTACCGCTTTTCTATCTTCCTGATTTTTTTCTACGTGTTATTGTGGCAATAAAATTGATTATTGTCACCACTAAACCTGTGCCAGTCTCTCAGGCTGAAAACCCCTCATATCATTAGAAAACGTATATAGCATAGGTTTAAGCAGTAATTAGAATTAACTTAGACCAATTAGACTAATTAAAATACTGATAGAATATAGGATTAATTTTCCTCTCTTAGTGTCGACACCCAACTTACACTAAAATAAAAAAGAGAAACTAAAAAAAATAAAAAAAAAAAAAAAAAAAAAAAAAAAAAAAAAAAAAAAAAAAAAAAAAAAAGAAAAAAAAGAAACTCCACCCGATCGAGAACACTGCCCTTTAAAAGTTGTTGTTTTTATGATAAAGTCGGCTAAATATAAAGAAAACCTTGAAAATCAAATAATTGACCCTACATGACAGCACATCAGGTTTTTGCGCCGTTTGCCGGTGGAGTGATTAATTTAACCCTTATTCCTTATAGTATTTTCTACCCATTAACTAGATAGTTTTGTGTAAATCTAATTAATTAATTCCGCTTGTATTGTGTGTTTTAAATGATTTGTTTAAATTCCCGCATTCAATTGTTTTTAAAAGTATTTTGTTCTCACTGATCACCTGATACGTCGTATCCACCAGTTGGATACGACGTATCAAACCTTCTTCCCAGAATATCGTATTGAACTCTATAACCTAAACAACATATCATGTTCTTCCAAACAATACGACGTATTCTGTGAACTTAATACGGCGTACTCTCATTTAACAGATTCATACGACGTATTCAAATAAATAGGATACGACATATTTTTCAAATTGATACATTTACAGTAAAACTTTCTCGCGTCTAATTCTTTATTTTCTACTGACATTTTTCTCCATTTTTAAGAAAGTCGTGGTGCTAGTTACAACTTAGGGGACGATGTAAAATAATAATGAACCGAAGGATGAAGAGACTGGTCATACTAACTCGTCAACAATCAAGATGCCCGAACTAAAAATTGGCAATGAATTCCTAAAAATACTAAGTGATAATACCTTCTATGGTATGGATGGAGGGGACGTTACCGACCATATTGCAAAGGTGCTCAAAATAACCGAATGGATCAAGATTCCTAATGTGAACAAAAATGAGCTTCGATTACACGTCTTCTCAAAATCACTCAGTGAGGATGCTGAGGAATGGTGGAACCATGAGATAAATGGAACATATACTACTTGGAATGAATTAGGTGATAAATTCTTCCATAAATATTACCCATTGTCTCATACTTGCAATAGTAAATCCCCCGATGATTTGGACAACGAAACTAATTATTTTGAATTTATATATTGGTTAGCATCAAAGTTTGAAAACTATTGGGAGATTGACAAGAATACCAAGAGCGGACTATGGGAATTTTACGTAAAAGGACTAGCTGAAAGGACAATTAGGACCTCGACGGAATATCAATGAACCTTGCGAGGAAAACAGCAAAAAGACATGCTCAGATTCATTTTTCAAACCCTACTTGGATGTACAGGACAGAAAAGATATCTACTAAATTATAGACAGGGAGTATTCCCTGATACCAATTCCCGCTCCTCGTGACATCAGCAACCCGGACGAGCTATGCAAAACTGAAGAATTCATAGTCATAAAATATTCAATGGGATCTTCTGAAGAATTCGCCACTGTGAGTCCAAGCAAAGTTAGTACTGTGGAAAGAACCCCTGGCAGCATGTCTTGCATCTACCATGAACTCTTCAACAAGAAAGATTGCGGATGGACCATAACACACACCAAATAAAAAGTGGATGTGTAAATCAGGAGGAAAAAGTTGAACTTAACGACTAACTTGAAACAAAAGTGCTTCCAGAGACAACCCCGGTCATTTTTAAATTGTTTTCGCATATATAATTTGTTTGTTGCACATCTGTCTTCCCAGACACTCCATACGGCGTATCGAACCCCTCTAGATACGGCGTATGGACGTGTCTGGACGTTATCAGTCTTTAAACTCAGTATTTAATTTCCAGTACTTTAAAAATTTTAATTGTTTTTACAGGAACCATACGACGTATCCTAGGGTTTGGGATACGGCGTATTGATCCCTGTACAGTTGTGTGTTTAATTGTTTTCTTGTACCATTGTAGCGAGATAGAAATTGTACTCTCGTCTTCTAATATTTTATGCAGGGCCTGGCTAAAACAAACCCGATGATATGGTATATTCTAAAAGACATGTGTTGAACTTATCCGGGCATTCTGAAGCCCTAGTCAACACACTTTTTGTTCAAGAACTCAACTTGGAGGATCATCCCGAGCAAAACATCAGGGAGTTTTTTTGTTCATAATCCTATTTTCCCATAAATATTTAATTGTTTTATCTATACAACAAGGACGTTGTATAATTTAAGGGGGGGATGGAGAATTAGAACGTACTTGTCCTTTTTACAAAATAACATGCTACGTGCTTAAAAGTGCTTAAAAATAGGCCAAATTAAAAAAAATTTAGCATGACTTTTGTGAAAATCACTAGTTACATTACCTAGCGCACTATAACCCTTGATGCATATTGTGAGAATTTAGCCTATTTCGTTTCCAAATGCTTACTAAAAATTCCACAAAAATAGAGATGGTGGTCTCGGTGATGAAGTGACTTTTAAAACTTGGTTTGGTGTATTACTCGAGACCTCAATGATGAGTACTATGGATTTAGATAGAGTAACATGTTCGACTGATAAATTTCTAGGATTAAACCAAATAGCCTACATGTTCTAAAATTAACTAACTACACTGGTTAGTTAACCCCTTGTAACCCTTTGTTTACTCTCTAACTTTTAGAGTAAGGTCCCCCAGAACAACAGGTGAGCCATTCTTGACTTTTTCACAACCAAAATTATATGTTTTCTTACACCTTCACCTTAGCCCTATCCGTGTAGATTAAGCCTATTTTAATCAAAGTTGCTAGTTACTTTCGTGTAAAGTTTTGTATTTCCTGTGTCAAAGTAAAAATTTCCTGTCTCTGTAATGATCGGGAAATTACACAATGCAATGTGAAAAATATGTAGCTCGAACATTGTTAACCATTAAACCAATCGTTACACCCAAATCGCCATAGCCTACCTTGTATGTACTCACCTTTAGTACATTATTGTTTTAACCGAAGTTAATTATTTGAGTACACGGTTTCTAAGTCCTTATCTTTGTAAATACAGTTTTGGGACGATTGGGATTCATGGTAGTATTTATTTCGTGGAAGAATGTGGAAGAAAAGTTAAGTCAATACCCCCATACGTTTGTTAGATGATCTCTATGTTATTTTGATCCACCTCAAATCGGGTCATTAGTTAGATTGTAAATATCGAGCATGTAAAAGCTCAAGTGTAGGAGTACGTGTTATAAACCCCATGTTGTGATGTATTATGTTATTCAAAAAATGGAAAAAAAGAAAGAGATTGATGTAGAGTTGTGTAGAGTTTTTATATCTTCGTCTGAGTCTTGGCTTAGCAACCAAACTAGCGTGTATTCATGTAAATAATTAGCTAACCCTTCCACTCCAAATTCACCCAAAGTCACCCAAATGTATCCTATCCATTTTTGTTTCCATTATATGTTATCTTACACCTACACCTCACAACCCTTTAAACGACCTCTTAGATAGTAATGAATAATGCTTGCGCCTAGTGGTGGAGGTTTGATCCTTTACCAAGCCTATGGTAATTTATATGCTATCACAGGTAATGAGTGTTAATTTTCTATTTCCTATAGTTGTTATAATTTATTATACACCCGAGAGAAAGAGAGAATCCCAAACACTTATGTGAGGTGCTAGTGTATGATTTTTGTGCTTTTAATTATGATGTCTAGAAGGTTGTATTGTAAAATACATTTAAAGAGTATGTTAAATGACCCTCATATTGCTATTGTCTAGGTAGAAAAGCCCATTTGCTTGAGGACAAGCAAATCCCAAGTGTAGGGGTATTTGATGAGGTGTCATTTTATACAATTTTCGGGGTCATTTAACCCCTTAAATCTTGCATTTATGCCCAAAATAAGTACTTAATCATTCTTTTTCAGGTATTTAGCATTTGGAAGGCATTTAGAGGAAATACACGTAACTTGGGCTCATTTGGAGAGGAAACGGACAAGACTACGAACCTACACCAACATTTCTCAAGATTATGTTCTCAAAGGCTAGAGACGGCGTCACAAGATGCACGTGACGCTGATGACATCAAATAACGTCACTTTAAAATATCATTTATCCCATCTGATTTGCCCACTTTTATATAATTATTGCAAGATTTGGTACTTAATTGCTTTAAAGTTTATAAATGCAGTAATTTAGGAGTGTTTAGTGAAGACAAACTAAAAGGCGCATAATTTAGAGCTAAAATGAAGATATTTGAAGATTGCTGATTTTTTAACCAATACGCCATATCCAATAAAAGAGATACGGTGTATCAGCGCCTCAACTTCACAAGAAAACACGTTTGACCAATTCCTAATACGACGTATCACTCCGCTTCCATACTTCGTATCCATGAAGATAACTATTCGAAGATATGGTAATAAATGTAAATTAGGAATGATATCACTGATTGATTGAGAACGTAGCGTGCACTCCAAGGAATCTAGCCTTATACGTCGTATTGGCCTAGCCAGATACGACGTATCGAGTCTTTTTCAGACACTATAAATAGAAGACTCAAAAATGAGTTTCCAGTGTGCAATATCATATTCTGTATACCATACTCACTAAAGATGAATTTTAGAAGAGAAGAACAGCCACCAAGGTCAAGCATTAATCATGAATCCATAGAAGACATCGTGTAATTTTTACTCTCTTAATCGTTCAATTTTCATTGTTTGATTATGCTTGTATAATTACAATGGTTGTGGGCTAATACCCTTGGGTATTAGCCATCTTAATGAAAGTTTAATGTTTTGTTTGTTTTAAAATCGATTTCTTAATTAATCGTTGATTGTTTAATTATGTTTACCACCTTATACTTGTTTATGTGTTTGAATATGCGACCTATCATTCAACTGGGTCTAGTGATACCTAAAAAGTAATCTAGATACTAGGATAGCTCTTCATATCGTGTTTTATATTACTGGACCAATAAGATCATAAATAACATTCTATCTTTACCTTTTGATTATGAGCTTAGTTGGACCGGTAGGTGACCCGTATATGTTTCAACAAGTATGTTCTTAATAATTGGTAAAGACTCGAATAGTAGACTACCAGTATATAAAAAACCGTAAAGCAATAAGTGGGTAAAGTCCTGATAGGATAGGGTTTTAACACGATCACCACTGCTTGATTCCCTAAGATAGATTATAATTAAACTAAAGGATGCTTTATGCCGATGCGTTAATTATGACAGGATTAATCGTGTCTAGGTCATAGGATAATGTCCCGCCTAAGTCTTAAGAATGATATTCCACTTCGAGATAAGTAAATCATTGCACTAAAACAAACAAACCAACATTGAGATGGATATAATATGGCTAATACAGTTTTCTATCATTTGGCTTGTACCGCTTTCCTATCTTCTGATTTTCTTCTTTTGTGTTTATTGTGTATTGAATTGATATTTGTCACCACTAAACCTGTGCCAGTCTCTTAGGCTGAAAAACCCCCATATCATTATACAATTTATATAGCATAGGTTTAACTAGTAATTAGAATTAACATAGATTAATTAGAACTAATTAAAATATTGATAAAATATAGGATTAGTGTTTCACTCTTAGTGTTCGACACCCTACTTATCGCGAAACTCTATCTTGACCGGGTACATTGCTCGTTAAAGTGTTGTTTTAGGTTTGTCGGTTAAATATAAATTTAAAACTTGATAATCAAATAATTGACCCTACACGACAGCACATCAGGTTTTTTGCGTTGTTACCAGGGAGTGAATTAATTTAAACCTTATTCTTATTAGTATTTCTAACCATCAATTAATTTAATTTAGTGTAATCTAATCATTTAAATTTTGTTTGTATTTATTTGTATTGTTTGTATTTATTATTTATTTAAATTCCAGCATTTAATTATTTTTAATAGTATTCTGTTCTGATTGATCACATGATACGCCGTATCTACCAGTTGGAAATGATGTATCAAGACTTCTACCCAGAACAGCGTATTGAATTCTACAGTCTAAACGACATATATGTTTTTCCAAACATACGGCGTATTATACGAAATCAATATGGTGTACTGGCATTCGACAGATACATACGGCGTATCTAAATAAATTGAATACGGTGTATTGTCAATTGATACAATAACAACTCGAAAATCCTCACGCTTAAATCTTCTATATCCTACTAACATTTTCCTTCATTTTTGAGAAAGTAGTGATTGCTGGTTACGACTCAGGATGATGAATTTTTGAAAATATTGTAGAACATACTAACTCACCGATCATCATAGATTCTGAACTAAAAATCGATGATGAATTTTTGAAAATATTGTAGAACAAACGCCTTCAATGGCATGAATGGAGGGGACGTTACCGAACACATTGCAATGGTGCTCGAAATAACCAAATGGATTAAGATGCCTAATGTGGAAAAGAATGAACTACGATTACATGTCTTCTCAAAGTCACTTAGTAGAGATGCAGAGACATGGTGGAATAATGAAATAAATGGAACAACTATTACTTGGAGTGAACTATATGATAAAAAATTTCATAAATATTACCCATTGTCCCATACTTGCAATAGCAAAATCCCCAATGACCTAGACAACAGAACAGATTACTTTGAATTTCTATATTTATTGGCGTCAAAATTCGACAACTATTGGGTGATTGACAAAAATACCAAAAATGGGCTATGGGAATTTTATGTGAATGAACGTACTAAAGAAACGATTGGCAACCTCGATGAATACAAAGAACTATGCGAGGAAAACACCAAAAAGACATGTTCAGATATATTTTATAAACCCTATTTAGACGCACAGGAAGCAAAAGACATCTACGAAGTTATTGATAAGGAATATTCTCCGAAACCAATCCCTGCTCGCCGCGACATCGACAACCCAGACGAGCTGTGCAGAACTGAAGAATTCACAATCGTATGACATTCGATAGGCAATGATGAAGAATTCAATACTGTGGGTCCCAGCAAAATTAGTACTGTTGAAAGAACTCCTGGCAGCATGTCTTGCATCTACCACGAACTCTTCAGCAGAAAAGATCACGGATGGGAGGTAACACGAACCAAATGAAAAAAAAAACTAAAAGAGGAAAAAGGTCGAACTTAAAGACCAGCTGAAACAAAAGTGCTTCCCGGGAGACAACCCGGTCATTTTAATTGTTTGTCGCATTTTAATTGTTTGTTGGACGAGTCTTTCTTCCCATACACTCTATACGGCGTATCGAACCCCTCTGGATACGGCGTATAGACGTGTCTGGACATTATCAGTTTTTAAAAAACTTAATATTTAATTTCCAGTAATTTAATTGTTTTTATAGGAACCATACGGTGTATATTAGGGTTTAGGATACAGCGTATTGATCCCTGTACAGTTGTGTGTTTAATGTTTTCTTGTACCATTGTAGCGAGATAGAAATTGCACTCGTCTTCTAATCTTTTATGCAGGACCTTGTTGAAACAATGATATGGTATATTCTGAAAAAGACATGTGTTGAACTTATTCGGGCATTCTGAAGCCCTAGTCAACATACTTTTTGCTCAAGAACTCATCTTGGAGAATCATCACGAGCAAAACATCAGGGAGTTTTCTGTTCTAATTCTATTTCCCTTATTATTTAATTGTTTTATCTATACAATGAGGACATTGTATAATTTAAATAAGGGATGGAGAATTAGAACATACTTGTCCTCCTTTTTACAAAATAACATGCTACGTGCTTAAAAGTGCTTAAAAATAGGCCAAATTTAAAAAAAATTAGCATGAATTTTGTAAAAATCACAAGTTACATTACCTAGCACACTATAACCCTTGATACATATTGTGAGAATTAAGCCTATTCCGTTTCCAATTGCTTACTAAAAATTCCACAAAATTATGAGTGTGCCGGTGATGTAGTGGACTTTAGAACTTGGCCTGGCATATCACTCGAGACCGCAATGATGAGTATTATGGATTTAGATGGAGGAACATGCTCAACTGATAAATTTCTAGGATTAAAAAAATAGCCTACATGTCATAAAATTAACTGACTACACTAGTTAGTTAACCCCCGTGTAACCCTTTGTTTACTCTCACTTTTAGAGTAAGATCCCCTAGAACAACCTGATGAGTCATTCTTGTCTTTTTCATAAAAAATATTATATGTTTCGTTACACCTTTACACCTTAGCCTACCGTGTAGATTAAGCCTATTCTTATTAAAGTTGCTAGTTGCTTTCGTGTAAAGATTTGTATTTCCTGCGTCAAAGTGAAGTTTTTCTATCTCTGTAATGGTCGGGAAATTGCACAATGCAATGGAAAAATATGTAGCTCGTGTGTTTTGCTACTTTCACGATTATGAATCATGTCCGAAGAAAAAGCGTTACAAGGAAAAAAATTAATATCCGGATGAATTATGACAGTGAAGACAGTGAAATTACACCAAGATTTATGATGTATTGCAAAAAAATGGAAAAATAGAAAAAAGCAGCAAAAAAAAGGAAGAAAAATAGTCGGTTCAAAAGAAGTTTATATCGAAGGAATTACTTGGAAGGATCGATTATTCGTTGATACGTTACAAAAATCAACAATGTAAAGTCTTGTAAAAAGTGGCCGATATCACCACTTAGTCTGTAAAAGTATCTAAAAAGCAGGATGTAAGGGAAGTTGACCGTTATGGGAATGCCAACTTAGGTTGTCTTTGTCATTTCTATGATCGAGGCATTTGTCTATATGTTTGAGTCTTTATCATGGAACGGTCAGGGAAAGTTACTAGCAACCATATCTTATTTGTCGGCTTTAATCTATTTGTTTCGTGAATTTTATTTAACACCCATTTACTTCCCTTTCATAGCAACTAACCTTAAGATCTAATCGAACGAGGATGTGTACGAGCCATGCATGTTTATTCCGTCGTTACGGCCATGTATGCGTGACTTAGCTGCCTTGTTAGATGATGACTTTTGGTGAAAGTTAGAAGGTCCCTACCCTATATCGTTCTTCATCCTAACCACTGGTTAAACACGAACGGGGATGTGATCGAATCATACATGTCTATTTTGTTGTTACGGCCATGTATGTGTGGTTCAGCTGCCTTGTTGATGTGGTACTTATGGTGAAAGACTGTTGAATGATCAACCTTAAGCCTTCTTAACCCAATTTTTCTTTTGACTTGTTCCTCCTTAGCTCTAGCAGTAGAGATATGTATCCTTGCCAAGCTTATGATATGAAACAAATCACGATCGAGCAATTGAGCGTACCAATTAAATGTTGCACCCTAGATTAGTTGAGTGATCTGAGTGTTTTCATTTCCATACTTCGTGAGGAGCTTGGTTATGTACAGGTGATTAGAACAAAATGATGCTTAAAAGGAAAAATCCTTAACTTCGGTCGGGATACATTTTCAAAACTTTTCTAAAGTCTACTTGAGGACAAGTAGGATTCAAGTGGGGGATATTTAATGACATCAAATAACGTCTCTTTATAATATCATTTATGCCATCTAATTTGCCCACTTTTATATAATTATTGCAAGATTTAGTACATAATTACTTTAAAGTTTATAAATACAGTAATCCAGGAGTGTTTTGTGAAGACAAGCTAAAACGCGCATAATTTGAAGCTAAAATGAAGACATTTGAAGATTGCTGATTTTCTGACCAATACGTCGTATCCAGCAAAAGAGATACGGCATATCAGCGCCTCAAATTCACAAGAAAACGCGTTTGACCAATTCTCAATATGGCGTATCACTCCGCTTCCATACGTCGTATCCATGAAGATAACTATTCGAAGATATAGTAATAAATGTAAATTAGGAATGATATCACTGATTGATTGAGAACATAGCGCGCACTCTAAGGAATCCAGCCCTATATGCCATATTGGCCTAGCCAGATACGGCGTATCAAGTCTTTTTCAGATACTATAAATAGAAGACTCAAAAACGAGTTTTTAGTGTGCAATATCATATTCTTTATACCATAATCACTAAAGACGAATTTTAGAAGAGAAGAACAACCACCAAGGTCAAGCATTGATCACGAATCCATAGAAGACATCGTGTAATTTTTACTCTCTTAATCGTTTGATTTTCATTGTTTAATTACGCTTGTATAATTACAATGGTTGTGGGCTAATACCCTCGGATAATAGCTATCTTAATGAAAGTTTAATGTTTGGTTTGTTTTAAAATCGATTTCTTAATTAATCATTGATTGTTTAATTATGTTTATCACCTTATACTTGTTTATGTGTTTGAATATGTGACTTATCATTCAACTGGGTCTAGTGATACCTAAAAATTAATCTAGATACTGGGATAGCTCTCCATATCGTGTTTTATATTACTGGACCAATAGGATCACAAATAACGTTCTATCTTTACCTTTTGATTATGAGCTTAGTTGGACCGGTAGGTGACCCGTATATGTTTCAACAAGTATGTTCTTAATTAATTGGTAAAGACTCGAATAGTGGACTACCAGTATATAAAAAACCGTAAAGTAATAAGTGGGTAAAGTCTCGATGGGCTAGGGTTTTAACACGATCACCACTGCTTGATTCCCTAAGATAGATTATAATTAAACTAAAGGATGCTTTATGCGAATGCGTTAATTGTGACAGGATTAATCGTGTCTTGGTCTTAGGATGATGTTCGCCTAAGTCTTAAGAATGATATGCCGCTTCGAGATAAGTAAATCATTGCACTAAAACAAATAAACCAACATTGAATTGGATTTAATATGGCTAATACAGTTTTCTATCATTTGGCTTGTACCGCTTTTCTATCTTTTGATTTTCTTCTTTTGTGTTTCTTGTGTATTGAATTGATATTTGTCACCACCAAACTTGTGCCAGTCTCTCAGGCTGAAAACCCCCCATATCATTAGACAACGTATATAGCATAGGTTTAGCCAGTAATTAGAATTAACATACACTAATTAGAACTAATTAAAATACTGATAGAATATAGGATTAGTGTTTCACTCTTAGTGTTCGACACCCTACTTATCGCGAAACTCTATCTTGACCAGGTACACTGCTCGTTAAAGTGTTGTTTTAGGTTTGTCGGCTAAATATAAATTTAAAACTTGATAATCAAATAATTGACCCTACATGATAGCACATCAGACGCCGTCATAATTCATCCCATGACGGTGTCACAAGAAAGCATGGCGGCGTCAGCTTGCATGACCTAGCCCAAGATCTAGAATATTCTACTTCACGACGGCGTCATGATTAAAAAGCGACGTTGTCGAAGCGATTTTTCTATATATACAAACCCAAAATTATGGTTTTGTGTGTGTAACTTTAGAATAAAAAAGGGGGACAAACCCTAGTTCGTTTGGCAGCTTATTAGGACGATTTTAAGGCTTCAAAACCATATTGTACCTCCTTCAATTCATGTTTTAATCAAGTAAGACTATCTTAATCATTCAATATGTCTTGTTGTTTGATTCTTTATTGTTCTTTCTTTACCTTTAACATGCTTGGCTAAACTCCTTATTGTGTTCATTTATGATTGTATGAAACCTAGAATGTAGATCTTAGTGGTGTTGCTTCTTGTGATGAATATGCATGTTAGGATTTATAAAAAACCAGCTTTTGTCTGTATCTCTGTTGATATGTCTAGGGAAACATGATTGTGTAGAAAGGATACCATCGGTAACAGTCTTCATACTACCTTACCCTTAATATGGTTGATCCACTTTTAATATATTTCAAATGCATTTAATATACTCTTGGGGGCCGAGTAATAATCTTCATACTACCTTACTTTGTGCTTTGCCTAAACGGAATATTAAATAAACGGCGGGTTCGTGTAATCTGTTCATGACTTAGGAAATAATTACATAGATTATCACAAGTGTGACAAAGCAACAACACTAGGAGAAGCAATCTAGGGAGTAATACATGATTAAATGAATACAATATTTTATTATACTGTTATCACCATTAGCGTTGTTTATTATTTAGTTTAATAGCTAAAAGCAACCAAACCTCTCAAACATATGATTTTACTGCTTTCTTATAAATATAAAAATACAAAAATAATATTCTCTCAACCCCTAGAATTCTGTTAGACCATGATCAAACATTCCCAACCTATTCCCCTAGAGAACGATAACAACCCCCAAGTCTTGCCTATACTGTTACTACAATGGTTAGGTACTCTGCCTAGGGAGTTGTAAAACTTCTTGTAGAAATCCCTTACGACAACCGCATCAGGGACGAAGCTCTCTTAACGGGGAAAGACTATGACAACTGGCAATTCGTTTTCATTTTTCAGATTTCTATTTTTGTGATTTTTCGTACTATTTTTACTTTTACGATTGTGTGAATTAATTTATGTAAAACCGGGAAGTTACCCCACGTATAACTGAAAAACGTCATTTGACGCGTTTTGGCTTTTTATTAAGCGTAGTCTCTTTGGGACTAACACGTTTCAACTTAACGGTCATATATTTAATCTATTTATATATTTGTTTTTGGCGTCGCGAGTTTTTAATTTTGTGGGTTGGAAAAGGGAAAAAGGTCAAACTTAAAGACCAGCTGAAATAAAAGTGCTTCCCGGGAGACAACCCGGTCATTTTAATTGTTTGTCGCATTTTAATTATTTGTTGCACGAGTCTGTCTTCCCAGACACTCTATAAGGCGTATCGAAACCCTCTGGATACGGCGTATAGACGTGCCTGGACGTTCTATCAGTTTTTAAAACTTACATAATTAATCTTCTAGTAATTTATTTAATTTTACAGGAACCATACGCTATCCTAGGGTTTAGGATACGGCGTAGTATACCATAGTACAGTTGTGGTGTTTTAATTGTTTCTTGTACCATTATAGCGAGATAGAAAAATTGCACTCTTCTTCTAAAATCTTTTATGCATGACCTTGCGAAACTATGATATGGTATAATCTAAAAAATACATGTGTTGAACTTATCCGGGCATTCTGAATCCCTAGTGAACACACTTTTTGCTCAAGAACTCATCTTGGAGAATCATCACGAGCAAAACATCAAGGAGTTTTCCGTTCTAATTCTATTTCCCTTATTATTTAATTGTTCTATCTATACAACGAGGACGTTGTATAATTTAAGTGAGGGGGATGGAGAATTAGAACGTACTTGTCCTCTTTTTTACAAAATAACATGCTACGTGCTTAAAAGTGCTTAAAAATAGGCTAAATTTAAAAAATTTTAGCATGACTTTTGTAAAAAGTCACTAGTTTACATTACCTAGCACACTATAACCCTTGATGCCTATTGTGAGAATTAAGCCTATCCGCTTCAAAAATGATTACTAAAAATTCCACAAAATTATGAGTGTGCCGATGAAGTAGTGGATTTAGAACTATGGCCTCGTAGTATCACTCGAGACCGCAATGAAGAGTACTAGGACCTTAGATGGAGAAAGATGTTCAACTGGAATAAATTTTATAGGATTAAACCAAATATCCACATGTCATAAAATAAACTAAGTTTTTTTTTATTTTTTTTTTTTACTATACTGGTTAGTTAAACCCCCTGTAATCCCTTGTTTACTCACTCACCTTTAGAGTAAGATCCCATAGAACAACCTTTGAGCCCATTCTTGTCTTTCACACCAAACATAATATGTTTTTGGTTACACCTTACACCAGTAGCCTACCGGTAGATTAAGGCCAATACTTATAAAGCTCTATTGTTTTCGGTAAAGTTTTGTATTCAGCATCAAAGTGAAATTTTCTCTCTCTGTAATGGACGGGAAATTTACACAATACAAATGGAAAAATCTGTATCACGAGTGTTAGCTACTTTCGCGATTATGAATCATGTCCAAAGAAGAAACGTTACAAGGAAAAAAATTATCCGGATGAATTATGATAATGAAGACGGTGAAATTACACCGAGATTTATGATGTATTGCAAAAAAATGGAAAAAGTAGAAAAAAAAGAAGGAAGAAAAATAGTCGGTTTAAAAGAAGTTCAATTATTCATTGATACGTTACAAAAATCAACGATGTAAATTCTTGTAAAAAGTGGCTGATATCACCACCTAGTCTATAAAAGTATGTAAAGAGCAAGATGTAAGGGAAGTTGACCATTAAGGGAACGCCAACTTAGGTTGTCGTTGTCATTTCTATGATGGAGGCGTTTTGTCTATATGTTCGAGTCTTTATCATGGAACGGTCGGGGAAAGTTACTAGCAACCGTACCTTATTTGTTGGCTTTAATCTATTTGTTTTGTGAATTTTATTTAACAACCATTTACTTCCCTTTCCTAGCAACTAACCTTAAGATCTACTCGAACAAGGATGTGTACGAGCATGCATGTCTATTCCGTTGTTACGGCCATGTATGCGTGTCTCAGCTGCCTTGTTGGATGACGACTTTAGGTGAAAGTTAGAAGCTCCCTACCCTATATTGTTAAACACGAACGGGGATGCGATCGAATCATACCTTTGTCTATTCCGTCGTTACGGCCATGTAAGTGTGGTTCAGCTGCCTTGTATGGTGTGGTACGTATGGTGAAAGGACTATTGAAGATCAACCTTAAGCCCTTCTTAACCTAATTTATCTATTTGACTTGTTCCTTCTAGCTCTAGCAGTGGAGATTGTATCCTATCCAACTTAATATATGAAATTGATCAGACCCAACAATTCAGCGTACCAAATTAAATGTTGCACCCTAGATTAGTTGAGTGATATGAGTTTTTTCATTTCCATATTTCGTGAGGATCTTGGTTATGTACAGGTGATTAGAACAAAACGATGCTTAAACGGAAAATCCTTAACTTCGGTAGGGATACATTTTCAAAACTTTTCTAAAGTCTACTTGAGGACAAGTAAGATTCAAGTGGGGATATTTGATGACATCAAATAACGTCACTTTATAATATCATTTATCCCATATGATTGCCCACCTTTTATATAATTATTGCTGATTTAGTACTTAATTGCATTAAAGTTTATAAAATGAAGTAATTCAGGAGTGTTTTGTGAAGAAAAGCTTAAAAGGTCGCATAATTTTTGTATTGTTGGAGCTAAACGAAGACATATCAAGATGCAGATTTTCTGATCCAATACACCGTATCCAGCAAAAGAGATATGGCGTGTCAGCACCTAAACTTCACAAGAAAGCGCGTTTGACCAATTCCTAATACGGCGTATCACTCTGCTTTCATACGCCATATCCATCAAGATAGCCCCAAACTAATAGCAAATACGGTAATAAATATAAAATAGAAGATATCACTGTGATTGATTGAGAACGTAGTGCGCACTCTAAGGAATCCAGCCCTATATGCAGTATTGGCCTACTAGATACGGCGTATCAAGTCTTTTTCAAACAATATAAATAGAAGACTCAAAAAACGAGTTTTTCAGTGTGCAATATCATATTTCTTTATACCATACTCATTGAAGACAAATTTTAGAAGAGAAGAACAACCACCAAGGTCAAGCATTGATCACGAATCCATAGAAGACATCGTGTAATTTTTACTCTCTTAATCATTCGATTTTAATTATTTGATTACGCTTGTATAATTACAATGGTTGTGGGCTAATACCCTCGGGTATTAGCCATCTTAATGAAAGTTTAATGTTTGGTTTGTTTTAAAATCGATTTCCATAATTAACGATGATTGTTTTAATTATGTTTATGTTTGGAATTAATTGGTTTATTTAGTAGTCATAAAACTAATAAAACCTTGTTCATAACAATGACTGATTCTTAATTATTCCGATGCGTGTTTTGTTAATCATTGTTTTATTTGTATCCTAGATGGCTAGATCGATGTTTAACAGTTGGTATCAAGATCGGGTTGAGCTCTAGATATTCTAGGGTTTATACAAGGTTTGTGTGTCCTTTTTATGAAGAAAAGATGTTCGTATTAGTTTTCGGTGAAGAGGCGAATTCGATGACACTAGGGTTTTCACAAACCCTAATTCAGTAAGTAGAAACATTTGTTTTTCATCATGTGTTGCTGAATGAATTCATTATGCTTTCATGGATTATTTAGTTGTGGACGTGAATGGTTGATTATTAAACACAAAAAAAGAAACAAGATCCTAGATTAAATTATAGATACTGGTGTATGAGGTTTTGAAGATGACAAGAGCAATTCATTCATGTGGTTTTTACATCAATAAGGAATGGATATTTGGTGGTTTTTTGGAAACATTATGGACCACGTGACTTAAGAATGAATAAAGGAATGAAATATAAAACCCTAACTTTGGTAGGGATTATGGATAGTGGATTGGTGTGCAAATTTTGTGGATTTGGTTAAAAAAAAAGAATTGTGATTTAATTCTCTTAATAAATTCGTAGAGGTTAAGAAGTCGATTATGGTATGGTTATATTAAAGTCCAAACTTGTTGGATAAATGGATCCTTTATATTAGATAGGGAATATTTTGTTTCCATAAAAAATTTAGATGTGATTATTTGATAGAGCAAGAACTTGGGATAATGTTTAATACTGCTTGTATGTGTGGTTAATACTGCCATGTTTGAGTTAATACTGGTAGTTGTTGAGTTAATTCTGCTCGCCTAAGGTTAATACTGGTCATACTTTTTAATACTGGTCGCTTCGTGGTTAATACTGCTCCTTCATGGTTAATTCTGCTAGCATTACTCAGTTAAGTCTGCTAGGCTTATGGTTAATTCTGCTAGCTTTGTCCGATATGGGACAACACGGACGCGTTTGGATCTTGAACAATGATGAAATAGTGGCTCGTTTTTGGGATTATTTTGAAGAAAATTGGTTATTTGCCTATTTGATGTTTAGTTGGATGTTTCACAGTGCATTTCTTATCATACTTAAAGTATAGTTTTGAGGCAGGTCATGACTTTAATGATAATTGTTGGCCTAATTGTTTGTGATGAAGACTTGATGAATCTAGCCAAAGGTTCAAAAAAAAAACGATCTTCCTTATGATGCTTAATACGTACATATGCTATCACAATTAAGCGTTACGTTGTTGTTCTCCATGTCTTCATTTTTTATAGGAATAAATGAGGATTTTGTCAAGAGATTACGATCTACTTATATTTT